>VWZV01004442.1:0-17161 GCA_013397155.1 Irena cyanogastra
GAGAGAGGGGGGCTCACCTGGCAGTGCAGAGGCAGAGCACAGAGGGCCCTGGGGCTGCACTCACCCTGTCCTCATCCAGGATGGGGCAGTCGTACTCCTGGTCAAAGCCTTCGTAGAGCTCTCCTGCAGCACACAGAGGTCACAGGGGCTTGCTGGGCAGCACAGCAGGCACCACCACTGATTCACCACCACTAATTTACATTTCTGTGTGTCTCAGGACACTGCAGGCACAAGGCAGAGCTCAGGGGAGGGAACACTTCGTTTACAAATCCATGTAAGGGTAAGTTTGTTGCTTATCACTGAGCACCAAGCGTGCTGCTACAGACACCCCTGCTGAAATAAATTCACTCAACACACAGAACCACAGGTCGGTTTGGGTTGGGAGAGACCTCAAAGGCCATGCAGTGCCACCCTGCCATGGCAGGGACACCTCCCACTGCCCCAGGCTGCTCCAGCCCCAGTGTCCAGCCTGGCCTTGGGCACTGCCAGGGATCCAGGGGCAGCCCCAGCTGCTCTGGGCACCTGTGCCAGGCCCTGCCCACCCTGCCAGGGAACAATTCCTGATTCCCAATATCCCAGCCAGCCCTGCCCTCTGGCACTGGCAGCCATTCCCTGGCTCCTGTCCCTCCCTCCCCTGTCCCCAGCCCCTCCCCAGCTCTCCTGGAGCCCTCCAGGCCCCGCAGGGCTCTGAGCTCTCCAGAGCTTTCTCCTCTGCCCTGTCCCAGACAGGGGTGCACGGGCTCCCAGTGCCCCAGCCAGCCCAGCAGCCACAGACAGCAGCGTGTCCCCTGCCCGGGGGTGGCACAGCACCTTCCTTGGCCAGGTCCCCCACGTTGACGTAGCTCAGCCCAGCTCTGGACGCCAGCTCCTTTCCCAGCGTGGTTTTCCCAACTCCCGGCGTGCCTGCAGGCCAAACCCACAGCCAAGGTAAGGAGAGAGCTCCCGGGTGCCGCAAACAGCCCTGCCGGGGAACCGGAGCCCTCGGGCAGCCCCCGCCGGGGAGTTCATGGGGTGAAAAAGGGGCAAAAGCTGCAGGACAAAGAGAAACGGGAGAGCAGGAGAGAACTGACTGGGCGCAGGAACGTCACTCACACCGCGAGGGTTCCAAGGGAAATCTCCCCTCATTCGAAAACCCTCGATAATAAGTATTTAATAATCACTACGTAGGTAATACGGAGGGGCCGCCCGGTCTCAGGGAGGAGTGGAGCTGCAAAACCACCGCGGGCTGGACCCCACACCCCAGATCAGCCAGGCTGCTGCCTCACGACTTGACCGGCCCGGGCTGTGGTGGGGCCCGGCCCCAGACCCCAAATCCCCCGGGCCGGGACCCCGCGCCCCGGATCCCCCCGGGCTGGGCCAGGGCCGGGCCGCCAGGCCCCCCAGTGAGCCCAGACCTGGATCCCACACCCCAGAGCCCCCCGGGCTGCGATGGGGCCGTGCCGTGCCCCCCCCCGCTGCCCCCGTGCCCACCGGTGATCAGCACGTTCGGCCGCCTCATGGCCGCCGCCCGTCGCCTTGGAGACACGTGCGCGGGGCCTGCGCCGCCGCCGCGCGCGCCGATGGCGTCACCGGGCTGCCCGGCGCGGCGCGGACAGCTAAGAGCCGGCGGGGAGGAAGGACCCCGCGGCGCCGTGTGGGGGCCGCGGCCGGGCCGGGAGCGGAGCGCCGGGAGCTGCCCGGGACTGCGGGGGCCGCGTCCGCGCACCGGCTCACAGCGGGAGCATCACACGGGGGCTCTCCCTGCCCCCGAGCACCGAGTCACACCGCCTCCCGGCCACCGAGTCCCCTGGACTGGATCTCCGCCTGGGCCCGGCCGGGACAGCGGGGCCGCAGGTGGAGGGCTCCCCCGGCCGAAGATGTCCGGCAGCGGCCCAGGAAGGCCGGCGGAGGTGGGTCTGGCGAAGGGCCCTCGGCGGCCCGGTCGTTCCTCCTGGCCGTTTGTCCTTTTCCGGTGGGGGTCGTTCCGATTTTTGCTGAGAGAGAGATGTGGTTTGGTGTCACCGCGTGTGGAAGGGACACCCCCTCTCAGGGGCATTGCGGGTGACGGGGACGGTGCCGGGCCGCTGCTCCGCCAGGGGTGCGGAGCGAGCGTTGGACAGAGCTGGTCAGAGGAGCTGGTCTGGGTGCAGGAGGGACCCCCAAACCTCCCGCAAACTGCCCCCGCACACCCCCGGCTTTCCAAACCCCTCAGAGAGGGCTCTGGGTGCAGCCGGGTCCTGCGCAGCCCCAGAGCTGGTCGGTGGCTCCCGTGCAGGTTTACCAGATTGTGCAGATGTCGCTGAGCCTCTGCCAGCCCTGTCCTGCAGCGCTGGGGCTGCCGAACCAGGAACATTTATGGGAGTGTGTTTGGCAGTGATTAGACAAAGAGATCCTCGCCAGAATTGTTCAGTGCACAGTACAGGCATTGTAACCTGTGGAGCAGTAGCTGAAACGTGGGCAGGCTTACATGACCAGTGGAAATGTGAAGTAAAGGCTGCCCTCGGTGGTCCTGGGGGTGTTTTCCAGCCTTAGTGGCTCTGTGGTTCCTAACACTGGGCAGTTGTATGAAAGCCAGCACAAACAGTCACAGGACAGAGATGGATGTTACTCACCCAGGCTGTGAGCATGGCTCAGCCTGGAGCCTTGAGATCACAGCACCTCCTCTGCAGGAGGAATCCCCACAGTCCCCAGGAAGGGAAACATCAGGAGATGCTGCTCTTAGAATTTGGGATGGGCTTTTCTAGTGGGAAGTGCTGCCCTGGCAGTCAGATGTGCCCAGGCCATGCCAGCTCAGCAGCTCTCCAGGAGGTCTCAGTGCTGTCCCTTGTTTGTTCCTTTCTCTGGAGATTTTCCCAGTTCTGCCACAGCTTCAGCTCCCTCTGAGGATTGGAACTCTTGTCTGCCAGCACTCTGCTGTGCTGGTTCAGGGTTTCACAGCCCTTTGGGGTGCTGTGTCTGTGTTGTCACTGCCATGGGGCCTTGGCACCCAGCCTGTTACCCCACCCTGCCATGGGGCTGCCACGGGACCCCTCTGGTGTTACCTAGGGCTGAGTCTGCTGCCCTGCCCCGCGGGGTGTTCCTCAAATCCAGAATTAGATCCTGGCACTGCTCAGCACTGCTCCTTGTCCTGGCATGAGCTCTGGCTCAGCCCAAGCTGCCCAGAGCAGCAAACACTCCCTGATTTTACTGTGCTGCTCCAAGGACTGTCCTCTGCCAATTGTTTCTAGCTTTTGTGCACAAATGGTTGCATTGTAAGTATTTTTAAAAAGTGAGGGGAAAGTGCCACATACTGAAAACTGCACAGAGACACGTGAACATTACCATCATATAAAAGCAGTCTGAGTCAGCTGACACTGCTTTTTCATTAATTTTTAATTCTTTAGGTTGGATGTGTGTTTGTGGAGTTCTCAACCTGTTCTGATTTGCCAGTTTGCTGCAAAGTACTCGTGGCACAATGATGCAGCTTTCTTTTTCATACAGAAGAATCACAGAACCCTAGAGCAGTTGTGGTTGGAAAGACCTTAAATCCCACCCAGTGCCACCCCTGCCATGGCAGGGACACCTCCCACTGCCCCAGGCTGCTCCCAGCCCCAGTGCCCAGCCTGGCCTCGGGCAGTGCCAGGCACGGGGCAGTGTACACTTGGGAAAGCTGTCCCATTTTCTAGGACACCGTGCCCAGCTGAGGGGAGCAGGGTGCTGCGTTCCTGCCCTAAGGTTTGTGTTTCTGCAGGTGGCAGAGTGGCTGGCCCATCCGTTTGATGACTTCTTTGGGAGCAGTGCCCGCTGTGCAGCTGCTGTGGGGCTGAGAGGCGGCTCTGGCCGTGGGCAGAAGCAGAGAGCCCCGAGCCCCGTGGCAGAGAAGAGCAGAGCCACAGCTCCCCCCAGGAAGAGAGCCAAGCCGGCTGCCGCCGACCCGCCCCGCACCAAGCCCGCCCGCAGCCGGGGCCAGGCCCGCGAGCAGCTGCCCTGGGTGGAGAGATACCGACCTGAAAGCCAGGTGAGGGGCTGCTGCAGCGCCAGCGTGCTGCTGACACCACGGGGCGTGCTGCGCCTCTGGCCACAGCCTCTCGCCGTGCCTGGTTTGATGAAGCACAGGGCTTCTGGCTTGCTGATCCGCTGCCGGTGCTGGCTGATTCACTGCCAGCCGGGCCAGCGAGCTCTGCCTGTGGGAGACACACCTTCCCCCGGCTTCCTGAGCAGGAAAAGCTGCTCAGGACGTGGTGTTTCCTCTCAGTCCACTTGTAAACTCTTGAGCTTGTTTCCGAATTCCAGGCACATCTGGTGTTCCGAGCACTGGGGAAACCCAGCTATGTGGGGTTTGCAGAAGTTACAAAAGCCTCTGCAGTGTTAGAGTAAAAAAAGTAAAAAGGACTAGCTCCAGCAGTAGCTGTGAAGTGTCCTGACACAGACGAGGTTGTAGTGTTACCACTGAAAGAATAATAAATAGCTCATTATTTCCTGACTACAAAGAATGGAAAATGATTTTTTGAGGAAAGAGGATGAGATGATCATCCTTAACTGTGGCATTGCTTCTGCAGAGCACACACGTAACTGGAACACACACCAACGTGTCTGTTCATATTTTATCCACCATCTGTTCTGTTCTTTAATTTCATCATTAGAAACCAAGAATTTAATACATAACTTTCACATATTTTAACCTTGTTTCAGAATGATCTTGCTGTGCAAAAGAAGAAAATTGAGGAAGTTGAAGCCTGGTTAAAAACGCACATATTTCAGAGGTATCCAAAGCAGGTAAACTTGCTAAAATCAGCAGCTGAAGGCACCAAACCATACAAACAAGCTGGATGCAATTTCAAGTTCAGAGAAAAGCCTCACCTGAGAGAGATAGTGACTGTGTATCTTGTGCATTGTAAGAAATACTCTAAGAACATAGGTTAGAGCTTGTACGTTTATTTTGGGCTCCTGCACCTAAGAGGTGGATTCTGATTTTGCTCAGAAATACTGTTTTTCAGTCATAAATCACAACTCTTCAGTATGTGCTTGAAGCTGCATTTTACCTCTCCCAGGTTAATTTTTAAGTCTTGTGACAAATTTCCAGTTGCACTGAGCTTGTGTAAGGATGGTGAGGATGTTTTTAATCTTGATTGATAAGAGGCATTCTTAGGCACAAATTGCCAGCCTTTCTAGTGTTTTCCAGAGTTGGTTCTTCAGGTGAGTGTCTCTTGTGTTGGCAGTCACATGCAGTTTTTTTACCAGAGGCATTAGGAACAGAGCAAGGCTCCCAGAGTCCTGGGCTGGTTCTCTCTGAGTACTCAGCAGGTAAATTAACAGCACAAAATGTGTGACTGGGGTTTCACTGGGAGAGAGGATCATTACTGGAAAAACTACAGGAGAAGTTCAGCCAATATTCATCCTTAGCCAACTGTCAGTCTTTATTTATCACATCTGTGATTATGTTTTGTTCTCTGTGTCAGGGTGGCTCTGTCCTGCTGCTGACTGGCCCTCCTGGCTGTGGGAAAACTGCAACTCTGCAAATTCTAGCCAGAGATCTTGGCCTTCAGGTGCAGGAATGGACCAACCCACTCTCTTTAGACTTCACAAAGGAAGACTTGAGGAACATGTTTGGCCATGGTAACTATTCTGGGGGTTTTTCTTTTTTGTCTTTTTCTTTCCCCTTCCAGTTACTTTTGTGGGTTTTCCATCTTATATTTTTGCTTTGTTTCTGTCTGTCACATATTAAATCAGATCCACATCCATGTAAGTCCATTCCTTAGTGTTTAATTTGAATCTTTCTGTTGCTTTTATCTGGAAAGGGATTTAGGTTTTTTTACAGTGTTTAGTCCAAAATAATTGACAATTCAAATCAGTATAAAGAGCTCTGTAATAGCCTGGATATGATCTGAACCAAATAAATGAAAACAGGTAAGTGTCTTTGTCTGGGTCCTCAGTTGAATTACACTCCATTAAAAATTCTCCTTTGTTTGTCACATGTTTGCCAAAGGGCTTGTTCAGTGCTGCTGTCAGAAAACAGCACGGGTGGGTATTAGTTCATGTGGGTATTTATATTTCACTTGGTATAATATAGAATACATATTTTTAATTAGTTTTCTTTTTCAGACTCAAATTTTCATACGTTTCCGAGTCAGGCCCAAGCAGCTCTCTTTCAAGATTTTCTATTAAGAGCAAATAAGTATAACAAACTTCAGATGCTTGGAGAGTCCTCAGAAAATGATAAAAAGCTTATTCTTATTGAAGTAAGTGAAAACTTATGAAATGTTGTGTTTAAAACAGTACCTTTTGTTGTAATATTGGCATGCTGACTAGCTTCAGATACTGGATTGGTGTTTCCCAAAGTTAGCTTACTTTACTGCAGATGAGATCTCCATTTCTTTTTGTGTCTCTGCAGCAGTTTAGGGCCACGTCCTACCCGTAGTTAGTTGTGCCACAGAAGCAAGTGGTCAGGCAGAAACGGGAGTCTGCTTTGAGCACAGAAATACGGAACAGAGTATCAAAAAGCTGATCAGTACTGAGAAGTCATTGCCATGTTTCTGGATTGTTAAGTTTCTAGAAATGTGTATGTGTATCAACAGGAGGAGTGGAAAATACACCACTGTTCCTGTTCTTTAATGATTCAGGAGAGTGTAGGGGCCACATGAGAATGTGCTAATTTCACCTGTTCCTGCTTCTGTTCATTCTCCCTGGTTTTACACAGGTGGTGTTGTTTAGGGCACAGGTGTGAACGGAGGGTTTGTGGGCAGGTACAGGACAAGGCTTTATTTGTGCTTGTGTAGAAGTGTGTTTC
Organism: Irena cyanogastra; assembly: GCA_013397155.1. Lineage (NCBI taxonomy): Eukaryota > Metazoa > Chordata > Aves > Passeriformes > Irenidae > Irena > Irena cyanogastra. The sequence continues at coordinate 6,746 of VWZV01004442.1, forward strand.
AATAGCAATTTATTTCTGAACTTTTCGATTCTTTTCTCAAGAGAAATTTTAGAAATTGGTAGTCAGGTTGTCTGTAAACTTTCAAGACCAGAACAGACAGAAATTCTGACAGGATAATGTGATGTACTGTAGAATTGAGGAAGCAGAGTCTCATGAGACTTGTCTTTATTAGGTCACCTTCTTGTGCAGGTCGTGTCACACCTCACATGGGTATCCTCCCCTCTGCCCCAGGGGAGCTGCTTCCTTCCTGGAGTGCTTGTCCTCCAGGTGAAACTCTTGTTCACAGGCAGTGTGATCACCCAAGGCTGTGTCTTAGCAAACTGAGACAGCAAGAAAACATTTCTTTGTAGATGATGATTTTCCTTAATGAGACATACTGTGCTTTGGGTTTTTTTCCCCGTGCTGCTCCTCTGACTGTCTCTAGTGTCAGCTGTGTTTAAATGTAGTTGACAGCAAGCAAACCAGGAGTTAAAAATGTGTGGCAGTGTAGTGTGCCATGACAGTCAGTCTGTGGAGGAGAGTATTTACATCTGCATGCCATGACAGCAGCTCTTTGTTTTGGACAGGACATTCCTAACCAATTCTACCGAGATCCTGGCAGTCTACATGAAATCCTCAGGTCAGTGGCAAATTAGTTGTTAATTATGAGCTGTAGCGACTTGCAAAGCTAGGGTTTGATACTCATCACATTTTGTTGTTCTGCTGTGCAGGAGTTTTGTTCGTAGGAGCAGGTGCCCCCTGGTCTTTATAATCTCAGATAACTTCAGTGGAGACAGCAACCAGAGGTCACTGTTCCCCCCAGAAATTGTAGAGGAGTTGTGTATATTCAATATTAGGTAAGATCTTCTACCTCATTAAAACATGGCTCAAATAACTGAGAGGTTAGAAACTAATTATTTTTTTAATGGAATTCAACAGTTTCAAGCCTGTTGCACCAACAAATATGATGAAAGTACTTAATCGAATAGCTGCAGCAGAAGCCAGTATGGTAAGTTGTCAAAGCTCCTAACTTCTGTGCAGGGCTAGGACCATATAAAAGTAGGTTATTTTTGTTACTGTATTTGATCTTTGATAGCAGACGCCCACATCTCCCCTAAGGAAAAAAACGTTTTCCCCAGGGCAACAGAAAGCAAGGAACATGCTGGAAAGATACCTTGTTTTTAAGATTAGTTTCCCTTGATCTGTGGTCCAAGTGTACAGAGTTGCTTCTGAAAATTACCGTGGTTATTACAGTAACTATACAAATGAAACAAATTAATAGGAAGATATATAACCTTTCCTGTATCCAGCAAGGCCAGAAGAGGTTATGAACCGAAATCTTGTATTGTTCTTGAACTGTTCTGATTACAAGCAAGTATCATATTGAGTGACACCTTGCAAAGGGTTATGAGCGTTTTTCTCTTTAATATTGTTACATAATTTGTGACAGTGTGCTTAAATGGCTTAAGTTTTTTAAAGTTCACAGTATTCTGTGGTTTGAGCACATGGTGGATGCTCACGTGTCTGCTCACTGTGTCAGAGGTGGGATCCTAGAGCCATGTTCAAATACTCCTTTTCCTGCTCTTCTATTGCTTTGAATGCTGTTTTTCCTTGTAGAACAGAGAGAATTATGCCCTTGATAGAACTTCTCTGGAGCTGCTTTGCAGAGGTTGTTCAGGTGACATAAGAAGTGCCATAAACAGCCTTCAGTTTTCCTCTACAAAAGGTAAAGGCTATGGTTTTGTTAAGTGATATTTTATGGTTTTGTTAAGCGATATTTTGGCCATTTCTGCTGAAAATGTGTTCTGTTCACAGCTGCAGCACAGGTGGGGGAGTTACAAAAACATTCTTGACACGCTTCTGTGGAGCAGGAGCAAACACAGGGTGTGTGGGGGCGTGAGTGGGGCTCAGCTGTTGCAGGCTGAGGTTAAACCATCACGTGTGCCTGTGCTGTGTAATTTGATGAAATACCCTCTTTTCTTCCTGGTACCTTTGCTATTTGTGTTTGCTGTTCAAAGTTTATATGATGCAGCCTTAGTTTGAAAGGGATACTTCCATTGCTTGGTTTTTGCATTTGCTAAAGTGCTTATTTCATGAGCATTTTACAAGTCAGTAATTGTTAAGGAACTGATGTATGTGAGATGCAGTCCTCTGGCATGCATTGTTCATTCTCAGGACTGTGAAATGGTGACATTATTTACATCAAACTTAGACCCAAGGAAACAGACTCATCAATTGTCTTCTGCTCTGTGTGGTAGAGCTAGCAATGGTATTGCTTCCGTCACACATTTTTTTTCTTCCATTTGATTTGCAAATAGCAAATATGCTCATGGAATACAAGATTAAAGGTAGTTTCAAGTCAGTTTTTAAGAGGGAGTGTTGTACTTTCGAGTTTTAGGGTGTATTGAAATTAGCTGGGCAGTATTAGTTATACTGCACAAGGCAGAGAGTAAAGTTTCTACATTTAACTTGCAGATGTTGAGGTCAGTTATTCTGATGATGTCTTCAGGTGTACCAAGCTTGGATTGTTCTGTGTGAATCAGAAAACAGAGGATTGCTCTCAGTGGGGTGATCATGCCATTAGTCTGAGTGAATATTAGATTGGTGATTCTGAGAAAAGCATACAGCATCTCACTGCTACACACATCCTCCAGAAAATCGACATGATGTTAAAATAGCCATTTTGTGTAATTTTTAATAAGTTACGTTGGAAATGTAAAACCATGATAGCTAGAACTGGGGAGAAAACAAAGGCATGTGACTTCAGAGCTTCTTGTGTGTGGGCTGTTGGAGTCACAGCACACTGAGCATTCTCCTCTCACATTTCCCCTGACATTGAGAAGTGTTTGAACAGAGCATCTGTAGTTGTGCAGATATTTCAGTGAGGTGAATGATTGGCAGCCAGTGATACTGTGCAAGCTTGGGAGATATCCCATCTCCATGCTGGTCTCCTGAGCATGCAGCATTTGTTTTTATGTAAGATGTGTTTCTTCATGTGCGTACCTATGTAAGCACCATTGATGCATTCACTTTATAACACTATTAATGAGTAAAACAGATCAATGGTAATTGTGGGAGAAAAGAAAAACAAATACCTAAAGGATAATTTATCTTAGCTCAGCAAGGAACATTTAAACGCCACAAAATTAAATTGTGGGTGAAAATTGTCAAGTTTATTAACTGAGAATAGAATAAGGGTTTTATTTCACAAAGCTCAAAACTTTGTGAAAGATAGTAGGCAGTTGGAAGAATCACCTAAAAGAAAGGTTTGTTTGTCATTTTATATTTCAGGGAGGTTATTGTACGCACAATGCCAGTAGAAGACAAAATTGATAAGTAAACAGGATATAACTGAAATAACAGGATGTAACAAATATAATTTACATATATTTATACTTGTGCTTTATAAATGTGAAATTCTAAACATGGTCAAGTGGGGAATGCATCAGAACTAGAAGGGATAGGCCTGAATGGTTTTTTCAAAGACAGCTGTTTATTGTTCAGAAAAGTATTTGGTACCTCAGCTGTGGCTTAAGGGACAGAAGTGGAATGAAGGTAATGAACAATGCTAATTTAGGTGACTGGGTTGTGTTCCTAATAAATGAGTTTTCTCATAGTGCTCCCATTTATATAGCCTGTTCTGTTCCTTTTATTAGTACTGCTTGTTCACACAGATCATCAGCAGTAGCAACAAAATAGAAAACTTCTGCAGAATCAGGTACTCTGTCTTGATTTTATTTTTTATTTTATTAGTAGACTGCTCATTGGAGAAAGAATTTTGGTCAAAGAAGAAGAAGAGCTCCACAACCAAATGTGAGGAAGCAGTAGTATCCAAAGTAAGAAAGAAGAGTAAATGTGATACCTCAGAAGACCAGGAGATACAAGCAATTGGTGGCAAGGATGCATCCATTTTTCTTTTCCATGCTCTGGGGAAAATTATTTATTGCAAAAGTAAGAAAACTTTGGCTTATTCTCCCTTTTCATTGGGCAAAACATGTCAGCTGCTGCTAGCTGGAGTTGCTGAAGTAAGGCTTTGGATGGCCTCTGTCTGGGATATTTGGTCAGTAACAGCTGCATAAAATCAGCTACATCAGGTCCCTAATGCCACTGGCTGTGCACATTTTGGTAGTAATTCCCAATACTGGCTCCAAAACCAGCTGAGGAGAAGTAGTGAGGTGAGGGAATGCAAAAACTATTTGATTAGATTTGTTATATGAAGCTTAATGCAACTAATTGTGTGTTGATGACTGTGTAATATTGGCTATAATAATTAAGTACCTGTGCCTGTCCCAGAGCTTTCTGGGAATGGAAAGTGCTGTAATTTAGCTGCTGTTGGAGCTGACAGTTGCTAAGAACACGTGTGAAGATAAAGGCTGAAGCCTGTGCAATCCTTTTCAGGAGAAGCAGTGTCAGAAGCAGAGTGCCCTCAGCTGCCTGCTCACCTGTCCGAGCACCACCGGGACACCCTGCTCATTCAGCCTGAGGTACTGCTGCAGTGGCTCCACGAGCTCAGCTGGGTCCTAAGTGTTTGCTGCACGTCCTCAGCCTCATGGGTTTTGTTACTGCTCTCACTTGGTGTGCATCCAGTCTGAGTTAGAGAATCACTCACCTGGAAGGGACCACTGGGCAAACCAGCTCCTTGTGTCTGGGCATCACTGCACAGACCTTGCGTTCCAGCTCCCTGACCTAGATGTGTCACAGCTTTTTATACACAGGATTCTTTTCCTGATCCACCTGTAAAATCCAAACTTTTCTTCTTCCTAACAGGATATTGTGGAAAAATCACATATGTCTGGAGGCATGTTCAATCTATACCTTCACCAGAACTACGTGGACTTTTTTTCTGATATAGATGATGTAGTGAGAGCCAGTGAATATTTGAGCACTGCTGATGTCCTTTGCAGTAACTGGAGTGTAAGTGTCATCTTTTTATAGGCACACACTTGTTTTTAAGTACTTTGACATTGAGCCTCTCAACTTTTCACTGCGTTGTTGAAAGTTTGCTGCAAACTTAGGGTGTGAGTGATTTGAATTGTTAATGAATGCTAGAGTGCATCAGCTGCAGAAGAGATGCAGAGCCAATGTTTTGTCCAGCTTCTGTCAGCATTTTATTATAATGGTTTGTAGTGTTTGTAGGATAGGTTGCAGTGGTTGCAGCTTTGTAAGATACTCTACAAAGTATTTTTGAGTAGAATATATTTGTGCTAAGAAGGAATCAAGCTGTTTCTTTTTTCTCAGCTGCTTTGAACACAAGTTTTGCAGTAATCTGAACATAAAAATGCTGTGCCACTGCAGTTATTGCATTTGAGTGCAGATGAGCTGCCTGGAGCTCACCCAAGGCCCCGTTTCTCTCTTAGGCACGGCTTGTGATGGAGAGCTACAGTGCCTCCGTGGCTACCCGAGGGGTGATCCACTCCAACACCTCCAGAGCCTTTGCCCACCAGCAGGGGGGCATGGGCTTCCGACCCTTACATAAACCCCAGTGGTTTCTGATCAATAAAAAGGTAAAGCCTTCATTTTATTTTCTCTTAATTCATTTTCCCCTAAAGTGTGACTGTTGAGTAGTAGAGATAAAATTTGATCACAGTGCTAAACTTGTCAAATACACTATTTTGAGATAATCTGGTTCTATAAAGTGCTTGCTAGAAGAGCAGTTTGCATCACTCCTTTAATGTAAAAATAAACTGGAGACCACTGACAAAGTCTGATGCCTGTGTCCAAGCTGGCATGTTCCTGGGAGAGTTAATCCTAAATTAATAGACAACTGGAGTTGAAGTACTGTTAAGTATTTCTAGAATTGAGTCTGATTTTGTGCAGTTTGAAGCACGTTGAACTGTTGTGTAAGTGTAAGAAATGTCTGCTGTTATGGTTTATGTGTTTATCAGAAATAGCTTGTTCAGGTGATACAGCAGGTCTTGGCATTTTTTTTACATTTGAACTAATATGTTGGCAAAAAGCATTGGCCTGCTTTGGTGGGCTGGGAATTCTGTAATCAAAGCATAAATATTCTTTTTTTTTTATTTTAATGCCCAGTAAGTTGAAGGATTCTACCATTTTTAATATTGGTATGTTAACTGATTACCTTTTCTTTATCTGGTCTCATTTTTCAGTAGCTCTCTGTAGCAGGCAGGAAGAAAGTCTGTGTGTTATGGTACATAACATCTACATTCTTAATGGTTTACCAGATTTTTCACTTGTGTTTCCCCCCCCACAACTCTTACAGTATAAGGAAAATTGCATTGCTGCAAAATCTCTGTTTTCAAGCTTCTGTTTACCACCTGAGTGCCTTCAGACAGAGCTGCTGCCTTATCTTGCTATGTTAGCAAACCCAATGAGAAACCAAGGTAAGATGGACCAAGGTAACTCTTGATCATGGACTCCTTTTACAGTTGAAACAAAAACTGACAAATTGACAAATTTTAGAAGGCAAAAGGTCAATACTGTTTATGCTTTTGCCTTAGCATAAAAGATCTCCTGGCAAATGTTCTGTAGGTGATGCCCAAAGATGCTTCCAGTACCACGGCCAAAATTAAAGCTGTCCTGGTAGGTTGGTCAAACTTCAGTGATTCAGGTGCTCTCTAGCCTTAGGGCTTTTATTATATTTGCTGGAGGATTTGATGAGAAGAGTTTTGGAAACCTAGTAGCCAATATTGACTAGATCTTCATTGCTTACTGATACCTTTCTGAGGGGAGAAGACAAAGGATTTTGCATGGTTCAACGTGAATCAAGCAAAAGCCATTTATTGTGCTTCTAAACATTGCTTATATTCACTTCCTACCTTGGTCTTACAGTCAGGCATTGTTTGATTTGTAGCTCTGCTGTGTCCACGAGGCAGCAGCATCTCTTAATCTAACTGGTAGATGCTGTAATGGTAATTTTGGGTTGACACTTCTGTGTCTGTCAGCAACTTCTCTGCTGCTTCTTTATTCTTGCAACATCAGCTTTTTTATCCACAAAGATGACCTTGTTCTTTAGTTCCAGAAGGTTAGGCTGGTTCATTTAGTACATGTCCATTTTCCTGTAAATATGATCCTACACCTTTCCAGTAACAGCAACACACTTACAACAGCTCAAAAAGCCTTTCACAGATAAAAGAAGCAAAATTCAAGTTTGCAGTGCATTAAAAAAAAAAAAGTTAAATCTGAAATAATCCATTAGAAAACAGTTCATGCAGAAAAATTGACTTTGTGTGGTACATAATGCAAAATTTAGTATTTAGAGAGCTGGGTCACTTATGCCATTTTTAATTGTTTCTAATAAAAAGCATCATGTTTTAACTAAGGCCTTGACATCAGGATGAGTGAACTTTGTAGGCTGTGGAATAATAGCTCTACATTATAAATACACAGGGGATGAATATCAGGGATTTGGAATTCAGTGTCTAAGCCATCTGTAAATACGTTGTGGTAAACTGTAACAATTTGGGGGAAAAATGTTACATGCACAGTGTTTTGGTATCTGAAATATTTCAAATATATACAGGAACATTCGACTAAGATCATTGTTTATTTTCTGGTATGTTCAACTGTCTGTTAATTATGACTTACCTAATATGACATTGATGGTTCTTTGTTCTTAGCTCAGATTGCTTTTATCCAAGACGTGGGGAGGCTGCCACTGAAAAGACATTTTGGGAGGTAAGCTGAACTTCTGTCTGCAGCTAAAAAGTGAGGCTGTGTCCTATGTGAAGGGGAAGAACCTTTCATTATGTAAGTCTGTGATGTGACATTCAAAGACAAAGTATTTTTAAAGATTTATTTAATCTGAAATTAGATAGCTGCACTGATTTCATCTTGTAGAAGTTTTGCCTGTAAGGCTACTTGGAATAAACCTTTGTTCAGAATGCAGGGTTTCTCCTCATGCTGTAGCTACTGATTGCTGGGTTTTCCCAGGGTTTTCCCTGTCAGGCTGCAGTAGCCTCCTCACAGGCTGTGTGTGCAGCCTCAGGGGTGACATGGCATGAGGAGCTCTGCTGTGACTCTTGTGAGCCCTCTGAATCAGAGACTTCAGTTACACTTTTACAGCTGTGCTGCCTCTGGAATTTAAAAAGTGTTTTGATTGGTGTGCTTTTAGCAAAGAATCAAGTTCACAGCTGCAGTGAGACAAACTCTCATCTCCTAACCAGGACACAGTTTGTTGAGGCATCTGACAGAGAATCTCCTACTTGTCCCTGGTGTTGCTGCTGAGTTTAACTGAATTTCCAAGCTGTATTTCCAAGAACCACCCCAGCTGTTGTATTAAAAGCCATTTTGGTTTTTACAGGGAGGAAGGAGAGTGTCCCTGAGGGGGGTATTTCTTTGTAATCCCACTGGCCTGTGCCACAAGGTGTGAAGTTTCTGAAATCAATTGGTACTTCCTAGTCCCTTTTAAGTTTCCCTGCAGCATACCGGTGGATGCTGACATTTTGTATCTGCATTAATAAGTTGGTGGGGTGTCACAGTGTCTGATGTGAGGGTGGCTTCCTGCTGAAAGCACTGTCATCCTTTTCCACCTGTTCAGCGTGCAGGAGCCGTGGTACAGAGCAGTGTAGGTGTTTGGTTCCCTCAGGGCCCTGTGTTACTGAGCAGTGCCTGCAGTGCCTCTGAGAGGGATGAAGTTCTGCCTGGGGCTGCAGTGGGAGCTCACACCGTGCTGCTGCGGTGCTTTGCAGGCTGCAGCTGGAGGCTCTGGGTGACAAGGACCCCGGGGTGCCAGAGCTGTCCCACGGGGACGGTGCCGACGGCGACCCCGAGGGGCTCCCCTCCAGCCAGTCCAGTGGGAGCGACCTGCCTGGCAGCCAGCCCCAGCCCATCGCAGCCCAGGCCCTCCTGGAGGAGGAGGAGCTGAGGATCGAGGAATACGACAGTGACTGAGAGACCAGGACACGCCCTGTGCCCTGCCCAGGTGCTGCCAAGGCAAGGCCGAGGAGCGTGCTGTGCCCAGCAGGGCTGGGAGCCCTGCACGGGGGCTGTGAGCCCAGCCCAGACCTGCTGTGAGCATCCAGAGCACTCCCGGCGTCCTCCTCGCTCTGCAGGGCCAGCTGAGCCCAGTGCTAAGGTACAAGCTATTCCCTGCCTCTCCTGAGCCATGTCATTGCCTTAGGGCAGTCACCAGAGAAATAAAGGACTGAAATCAGTTTGAAAGAGACTATAGATTAGCAGTGTCAGTCTTAAATTATTTGTATTTTTATGCATTTTCATATACTTTGCAATTGTGCAGTGTGTTTCCTGAGTACACATTCCGTACGTTGTCAGCATTTGGAGAGTTTATTCAAATTCACACTTTCAAAAAAACCTGCTGTTTGGAAGTTTCGCCTTTCTGGAAAGAAGAGGATGAAATTTACACCTGAAAAGTCACCATACTGATGATGTAAAGAAAACTTCTATTGCATTAATACTGTTTTGTACTCTGACTTACAAGATCTTCATGTCTTTATAAGTGGAACTAATGTTGTACCATGGATTATTTTGTATTTCTCTTGGAAAAATATTTTCATAACTTTCAGAGGGGAAAAGGCAGCAATTAAGCAGAAGTTGTAATTTTTAGGAAGTTAAATGTATAATGTGCAGTTTTCGTCTTTGACTTGCAGTTGTGCTGGGGGAGACACAGATCCTGTGTTTGGTAACTGACACATGATTGAGTGCTGTGTTTAGTAATACCACAGCAGAGAGGAAAAAAGAGCTTTGTGTGATGCACGTTTGCATTTCTGTATTGCTTACAGCCAGTTTAGTGAGAGAAAACGTGTTTATCCACCCTGACCTTGGATTCATGCTAATAAAGAGTCTGGATCTGTCCTCTCTCAAGGGACAGGCTGAGTCTTTTCATCTACAGCTATTGCTTAATTTTGAAGGGGGAAATTTCTAAGTCTGAAATTCTGTTACAGCTACACTCACTACAGCAAATCAGAATGTCTTTGGCTGTTCATGACCATTAGCCCTTTTCTTCCTCCCCAGGGTGGTTTGGATGGGCTGTTCCTGGGGTGCTGCCAGCACAAGTAACAACCAGGCACAAAATACTGATTTTTATCTTGTAAGCACACCCCCATCCTCTTTGTTGTATCTTTTCAGCTTTCTTTACAGTAGCACCAGGTACCTGCAGCTGCTGTGCTGGCCTTTTCCTTGTTCGGGCACAATTCAACACTCAGCTGGCTCTGTGAGCTACAGCGTGCAGAGCTGTTGTGCAAAACCTCTGTCACAGAAAACACCACCTGGGCACACACACAAACCCCCATTATTCTGTTTGGAGCCCGTTCTGCAGTGCCGGTGCCCAATTAACAGCACATCAGGTGAGGCCGAGGGCGGGGCTGGCAGCACGGGCAGGTGCAGAACGAGTGTTAGTGCAGCCCATGCCATTTTGGCTCCTCAGCACTGTCCCACCTACGAGGTGGGGAAAGGAGAGAACTGGGCTTCACATAGGGCTGAGAGGGACCTGGGGGTGTGTCTGGGTTTGAAAAGACA
>VWZV01004443.1:309-21879 GCA_013397155.1 Irena cyanogastra
AGTAAGAGCCTTCATATCCATACTATAAAACAATTTGCAGCTAAATATCTTTATACTTAAAACTTACTTCAAAAAGTAAGTCAATCTTTACTAAAGAAATTATTATGGAGTAAAAAATGGGGCAGATTTACCTCTGTGGGCAAAAAAGGGGTAGAAACTACTCTTGTGTCAGTGTATCAGTCTTTATAAACTGAAACACTGAGAAATACAAGACAGATAAGAAAAAGGAGTTTAATTTTATTTTAAACACTATTACTGATTGGAATGTCATGCAAAGATACATTGTATTCCCGCTTCTCCTCAGAAAGTCTGAGAACCATCATTTGGGAGGAGGACATTCAGTATTAAAACCTGCTCATTACTTAACACAGCTTTTGTGCCTTCTCCTTGAGCGACTCATGACCTTAGGAATGACAAATGATACATTTGATATGTTTTTACTGCAATAACATAATTATCTGCTACTGAATATTCCAAAAAAAACCAGAAAACACTGAGCTGAAATTTCAAATCTACACAAATGATGAAGTGTTAGAATAATAGTTTGGAGTATAAGCACCATTTTGAAAGACATATCAATGTGTCTCTAAATCAAGTATTTTTTTGCCTCCAAATCTTAAAAAACCCCAAATAAACGTTGACAAAACCAAAACTATAGAAATTTACAGATTATGCATATTTGATGAAGTTTAAAAATTTACTACTGAAAGAAAGATGTGCTTGTTTACCAACTGAAATCAGTCATCTTTTACCCTAACAAATTCTCCTTATGTTAGTAATGATAATCTGAAATGGTTTCTGAGAAGATAATTCTTTATTTTGGGAACTGCAGAATGGATAAATTGCTTATTTTGGGGATTGCAAGATGGGATAGCTACATACATTCTCAGCTGTAAGCGAAGATATTCTCTCCAAAGGGTTATGTGCTGAAATAATACATTGTAGTCTGAAGGATAAGAAAGATAAAAATCACATAAATGCATGATGAAAAATAGCCTGGGAAAGTCACACTTTTTTGAGGCTATTTTCTCATCATAAAGGAACAAAGTATTTTTAATAAAAGTTACTTCCTCTTTTTGTTCAGTGGCATACTAAAATAACAATAAATTCCATTTATTTTCACCTGGTGTTTATTTTACTATTTGATACTGTCATTGATGTTCTTTTATTTGGGGGTGTTGGAGCTGTTTTTGTAGCAAACAGAAAGGATTTTTTACTGTAAATATTGACTAATCTTTTGCCATTCTCATCAGAAGGAAATACTACTGTTCCAAACTTGAGCATATGTTTTTGATTGTATGGGCCTTTTCACCACACAAACATATGCTACTAGGTAAATATAGAGCTGACACATCCTTTCATTATCTAAAGTGATTAATAGCTATAATTATGGGTGGCAAACATCTATTCTAGCACTGCTCTTTGAAAAAGTTGTTCATAAAACTGAGGCCAGAGTAGATCTGAAGATTGCTAAATTAAGTATGTTACCATGGTAGCTGCTGATTGTACACTGTATCAGAGCAGAGTGAGCAAAAAGACCTCTCTAAAACATTACCAAGTTCTTCTGTCTTTAAACATTTTGATGAGCTTTTGAGGGGTTAATTCAGAATGTGCTAATCTGTAATACTCTTGTCAAATACATTCATTTTACATACTGTGAAATGCAAAGTCTTCTAATGTATTTTAGAATGCAGATTTTCTATCATGCCTCACTAAACATTGAGCAACTCAGGCATCCCTACAACTGAAAGATAATGCTTTTTGTTTAATGGCAGTTTTTGAACTACAGCTACTACTTGAACTACCTGGTGGGGTTTTTTAACTGTTAATTTTCAGAGGGCATCCCAGGGTAGTCTGTTTGGGTAGGTGACTGCAAGACAGTAGAATTTGTACTCTGTCAGTGCCTCTGCTTCAACATGCATTTGATTATACACACCTTTTCAACATACACACCGCAATTCTGATAGTCCACCAGCGATTCAGAGAATCACAGAATGAGCTGGGTTGGAAGGGACCTCAATGATCATTTAGTTCCAACACATGTCCCTGCCATGGGCAGGGACACCTTCCATTAGACCAGGTTGCTCAGAGTGCCATTAAACCTAGCCTTGAAGACTTACAGGGATGAGACATCCACAACTTCTCTGGGCAACCTGTCCTATTGCCTTAAGCATTCTCACAGTAAAGGCTGTCCTCTTGGTATCTAATCTAAACCTACTCTCTTTGTGTTTGAATCCATTCTCCCTTGTCCTGTCAGTACATGTGCTTGTAAAACTCCCTATCTTTCTTGTAGGCTCCCTTCAGATCAATTTGTATTCCTTTTATTGCATTTTAAATTCATTATAACTTCAGATCTATCAGAATAACTTATGCAAGTGGCAACATATCTTGAATTACATGCCAATCCTGAACCCCTAACATTCTTCCCACTGAATGTTATTGTAATCAAAGTAAGAAAAATATAACCAATATTTTCATCCTGCAATTCTCGAATAAAGCTTTATAATTTTGATCACAGAATCACAGAAAGAGCTAGGTTGGAAAAGACCTTTCAGATCATCAAGTCCAACTAGCTCATAGTAGAATTAAGTAGGAAAATCTGACTTAAGTGACTCAGAACTTAATCAGTGTCGACCTGATTCCACAGCTGCCAACATAAAAACCCTTTTGTGATACATCAGCCACTAACCAGTGGACTGAAAAGTTTGAATACATAGATGTAGCGTTTGCTCTTACTTTTTCTGGTTTTGCCTAGGCTTTCTAATTTTTTCTGTCATAAATTTTCTCAGTCATAAATTAAATTCCTGCAGTGCGTAAGATATTCTAAACATGATTAGGTCTAGAATATGTTTTGAAAATTAAAAATCTAATGACTAGTGATAGGTCATATTATTAGGACCTATAATCACAGACAGCAGTCTTAGGTTTAGCTGAAGACCACTCACATTCCAAGTCCAGTAAGGTGTTTAACATCTGGAATGATCTTTCTACCTCTCTAACATGAAGACTGGCAGTGAGCAGAGGAGAAAAGCTTTGAAGTTCATTTCTCTGATTGCCTAAATAGTCGGTCTCATCTGATCTGTTAGGACAAAAGGCACGTAACTCTCTTGGCAGGCCTCAAGAGTCCTACAGTAATTTGCTTTGCATATGCTGGAACTGCAAAATAATTCCTACTCTTTGCTTTGCCTGCCTCATTGCAGCCAATATCTGTGTGTGAGCACACACACACACACACACACACTGAGTGACACACAGCAGCGTTAAAAGGGAACAAGTGAGAGAACTGACCTTAAAAATTTGTAGTTTACACTATAGCATACAACTCATTTAAAGATGATGAGAACTAAATAATTGTCAATAATTTAAAACAAATACAGTTTACTGTCATAATTCTTTTAAAGAAATTTAAATCTTGACAATCAGTCACCTTCTATTTTTGAGAAGATTAGAAATACAACTGATAATAGGAGTACAAGCATCATAATTTGGATCTACATAAAGTCTTTGATAATGTCTCAAATGATAGTCTTCATCTTAAACTGAAAGCAGGAAAGATTCAGGTTAAACATGGGAACAGATAAAGAACTGATTAAAGTAAAGTGATTAGAAAGTAAAGTGTTGAAAAGAGCCACAGGGGAGTCAGTTTTCAGATCCTCATTGCTTCTAATCTGCATAAATTACTAAAACAGAGAAACTAGCTGTAGAATTGCCAAATGCACTGATGACTTAAAACTGAAATGAAGTAGTAAGTGGAAAGCAAAAGAATTAAATGATAATTCTCCTTGGAAAATAGTTTACATATTAAAAAGAAAACAAAATTTAAGGATGATAAATATAACATACAAAGCATTGCCTGTTTTTCCTCAAAGAAGCACAAGGAGCCTCCTTTTAAATACTACACAAACTTAAGGGAACTTTTCTGAGCCTGTCTAGATTACTGAAAAACTAAGAGAAGGACAAGCAATTCCCATACACTGCAGCCTGGGGGGCAGGGGGGAACAACTATAATTTTAGAAAAAAAAACCCAAACATGATCATAACACACGTAGTAGTACAATATGGTAGAACAACAAATGCATTTCTATTTGAAATCTCAAACCACAGAAAACAAGAAAAAGCCCCACACTAACAATACCAAAAAAGTTACCAGAAAATGGAAAATCTTTCCACTAAAGTTATACTTGCCATCTTTCCCATCTCCTAATTTTTCAACTGAAATAAAGATTAGGATCTTCTAGATCCAATGGAAACACAGAAAAGTAAAGCATTACCTCAACACATTGAAAAAGGGCATTTGCGGACATTATTATGGGCATTTCTGTGTTTTGTTTTGTGGGGCTGTTTATTATTATTATTTTTGTTCTCTCTTTAGCTTACACACAATAAAATAGTATACAAATTTTAAGGATGATACTTATAGGAAATCATCTACCTATACATTACTGATAGCACAGATATTATAACCCAGTCATAGCCTAGTAAAAATCCATGAAATATTTAAACAATTAGAAAATACACATCAGAGATGATGAATGAATATGAGGTGTCTCACAGGAAGCCAAATCTGATGATGCTCACCATCACTGTAATTTGACCTGTGCACTATACTACAGAAATAGTGTTGTAATTATGTTATTTATATTCTTCTGAAGCCTTTGAAATCACTACTTGTATGTTAAAAATATAAGACAAAAAAGAAAATATACGTTTCAAAAAAATCTAAGTAATGGGTCATTACAATTTTTTTTTCTGTAACTGGCATTCCAATGCTGGTTCACTATTATATCTTGCATCCATACATGTGGCTCTCAAAGCCATAGTATTTGGTCCTAATATGTACAGAGACTTGTCAGAAAAAAAGGACTGACTGCAACACAAACAGCCATACTTAAAAGAAGAAAACAAAGAAAACAGGAAGAAAAATTATGTGTAATGCAGCTATATAATTACATGTACATATGGTCCTCAAGACAGCTGCATAAAGACAATGCAAGCATAAAGATTTATAGTGTTGAGGAAACTGCATTGCTGTGTCCATTTGAATGGTAGCTGAAGTGACAATTTTAAGTCCAGCACCTGCAATGCATTTTCACACACTACACATAAGAAATTATGATCAAAAGATGTTTCTATCAGTACATACAGCTAACAAGGAGAATGAATTTATATGTATGAAGAAATGAAGAGAAAGAAGGAAATTTTTATTGCCATACATATGGTTTTTCAATATCTGGTTAACAATTTCTACATCTCTCTCTTAGTGCCCACCATTTTAGAAATAGCTGTAGTTTGACAGACAACTTGATATCAAATACAGAAGGTTTCTATATTTAATATTCCATTGCTAATACTTCCTTTGCTTTTTAAAGGTCATTAATTTTATTGATTACATTAATTTCAAAGCTGCCTGAATAACACTGAAAATTAATGTAAAACGAACATCTGTGTCAGTTGACAACAAACAAAATTGCTGTGCTCTTCCCAGATGACTCCTCCTGGGTGTTTTCCCCATTGATCACTTCAGCATAGCAGGAGCAAAAGAGTCCAAATAGAAGTTCTATATTTTTTATATTTCAGTAAATAGAAACTAAGTTTGATAACTTTTCCTTCATTTTTATCCATGGCATCCAAAAACAAGACAGCTTCCTGGAGAAAACTAGAGTCTGCTTAGCTTGCAAAAGCAAGTCTGTTTATTCTTTTCATACTTATGCTAAGTATAAGAAACAGTATGGTCTGATAATGAGTGGCATAGTAAATTTCATTAACCTCCTCTAGCATTCGTAATACTTTAGTATTGAGCAATTCTCTCTGCATTCAGAATCTGGCCCAGTGCTAAGAACTTATCTACAGACATAATTCTTTAAATTAAAAACAGATAACCTGTAAGGCCATCCAAACCAAGACTCTCTTGTAAGATCATCTAGTGATATTTCTGACATTGAAGACAAAAGCAGATAATTACTTTAAAGAACAGAAGTTAAATGTAAAACTCACTAAGTGAACATAGCTTTTAGGAAAAAACTTTATAATGGCATTCCAACTCACAATTCTGGACATTTCCCTTTACACATTTTCTGACTTTTAGGAAGATAGTATAAGCCTTAAACTCACGTAATTTCTTAGTTGTACTGGCTATGCCTTAAACTCAGATAGTTTCATAGTTGTACTGATTTTAGTACATGGACTTATGAACTTATAAAGTCGAGCTACTTAGTAGTGTTAAAAGTTTAAAGATACTAGTATAGCATCATATTACAGAATTACTGCAGCTAATTGTGGGGTTAATCATTATCCTGTGGTAGAGGGGATAACCTATACACATACTACTATAGACAGGATCAGTTAGACCAGTGAGTCTACTGACATCTACTCATGTAATTTAATCAAATATTCCATCAGCACTTATTTTATGATCTATTAAAGTAATGCATTTGTTGCTGCACTTAATTAAAAGCCCCTTATTCCAGTGCAAGGGGACATCCAAACCACAAAACTGTTGAATAAGCTGAAGTCTTCTAAGATTTTTTTATCACAGGCAAGTTTTTCATAAGAGATTTAAGACAAGAGCTTTAAGAATTATAAAGTGCTGTGAGTGATTACCCTTGCCTTGCAAGCTAAAAAATATAAAGGAATACATAAATTCTTTGTCAGCATCCACAAAATATTTATGTCCAGTGTTTCTGAATGCTGAACAAATAAATTTCACTTTCTTGCATGAAATTTGCTATTTTATCTCTTTGGTTGAAATTACTATCTGAAGACAAAATATTTCTAGAAATACTGAGTTTCTCCAGTCATCAGCCTCTATATATTGAACTGAACATTTTTTAATCTGAAATTCTTTTCAGATTGTGAAACATTACCTGAATCTAAAATGTTGTAATTTTCTTAAACTATGCCTTAGAAACAGCAATTGAATAGCCCTGGGAAAATCATGGGAAAAAACCTCCTGTCTTCTATTATCCATGTAGAGAAATGGATGGAAATCTCCCAATGATGAATAGTTTGAAGAATTAAATCTTAAATGTACTATGAGAAAACCAAAACACAAGTTTTAGAGAGTTGATTTCAAGACACACTTGGTGATCTCTTACAGACCCTGTTGTTTAGAAGTATTTATTTTGAGCTATTGGCATCAATTTTTTTTAGTTGAATTTAATTTTAATGACAGCAATACACGACCAGAATAACAAAATGGGCATACAGAAACAAGTGAAGTGACACACACATTAAAAACATGATTCAAACCAAATGCACCTACATATGAAAAAGAACTTATTGTTAATTCAAATCTAGCAAAAAGCCTGATTTTGTTATTTTCTCAGAGATAGCATCAAGGCTCTCAGTTTCATCATCGAAATTTATACCTTTCTGAACTTCTCTATGAATTTGCTAAGTTGCAGAGCACACAGCCTCAAGAGATACATGTCTGTTGCCTCAGTTCAGGAAGTATTTCAAACATTTCTCAGCATGGGAAAATTTGAGTATAAACATTTAGCTAAAGCTATACATCCCCAAATAGCAACATATATTTAATTTCTCCACAAACTAAGAGTAACTGTAATTTGAATCCTGTGCCAATAAAAAAATCCAGCACACATTCCTCAGCAATCCATTGAACTGGCAGCATGAGGTTCTTTCAGGCTCAACAAAAGATGTTTTGTGAGCTACAAGCATAGGCCATCCACAACTGGGTCGCTCTGCTCTGAGTTCTGCCAAACTCACAGAACATCCTCACTCTGTATTATGGAGAATAAATAATAAAATTGTGTTATTTTTACCCAAACTTTTTTTTTTTTATGTAAACCACACATTTACCTAAACCTGAATCTTGTAAGAACCTATTATTTCAGACTTCTACTCCTCTGCCAAGTTGCAGAACTGAGCTACCAGAATTGAAGAGATTCAGGAGACTGTAGGAATTTGGCAATAACCCGAGAACACAAATAAGCCTTAGGAAACTATGTTACAACAGAATCTGATGATAACTAATTGTAAAGTATCATTTTACTAAACTGCATTAAATTGTTCCTTCTAGGGCAAGAATATTACTCAAAAGTCTTGGAATATAGAGCATTCTACATTTACAAAACTGAAAAAAGGCTTATTTTTGCATAGCAAATACATCAACTGAACTATGGAAACTGAAACAAGGCATAACTTTTTCCTCAGAAAATAAGAAATCAAACTTACACCACCAGATTAACTGTAACAGTTACAAGATATCAAAGTATAACACATGAATGGTTCAGCACCTTATCCACAAGTATTATTGTGGTTTTATTCCTGTGAGATCTGCATTCCTTGCAAGCTGCAACTAATTATAAATTGGCTGATACACCAATACTCTTAGGTTGTGTTAACATTTTGAATTTGTTTGTTCACCTTACCT
Source organism: Irena cyanogastra (assembly GCA_013397155.1). Classification (NCBI taxonomy): domain Eukaryota; kingdom Metazoa; phylum Chordata; class Aves; order Passeriformes; family Irenidae; genus Irena; species Irena cyanogastra. The sequence goes on from VWZV01004443.1 coordinate 8,702, forward strand.
TCTTTACTGCAAGTCCAGCTACTTTGAAAGAAACAAGTTTTGTCAACACTACAGTTGTAAGCTATTTTGCAATAAAGGCTATTCTATGCACATTAATAATACTGACAAGAACAGATGGCAATTATCGCTTTTAACAATTATTTTTTTTCTGTTGGTATTAATTACATGTGCTTAATTTCTGTTGTTATGTCCACTGGGCACCAAGGTAAGGTGCTAAAAATCTGCCCAAATACTTTCCTCTCATTGACAGCAGCAGAATTCTTATTAAAATTGAAACATTACTGTAATTTTAATTAACTCATCAGGGATGCATAAAATTCATCAGTATTGATAGCTATTTTTAATGTTTTTCTAATATTAAAGTGCTTTTTAAACTGAACAGCATTATTTCTAAATATATAGTAAAAACAGCTATTGTTTAAAAAATAGAAATATCTATAAAATTAATAAAAGTATCAGTCACATGAATTAGTAGAATAATTCTTTACTGTTCCTAAGTGTGCTGAAATATGTCTGTTTAAATCTCTTTGGGTTAAATTCCTGTTCACTGATTACCCAGGGATAGAACCCTTTCTATTGTGTCTCTAACAGAAGGCTTATGTCCAAGTTAGGCAGCTAGGTGGTTCTCTTCAGCAGTTGTATCAGCAAGGGAAGAATAAAATTCCTGAGTAATGTGGTCTGTAACAGCCAACATTCTTAGCAGGGAGCTGCTTAACCTTTGTCAAAAGATAATACCAAAACCAGCCTTAAACAAACAGCCTTCTCAACGGGGGCAGGCCTGCTCTCAGTTAAGCCTCATGGCCACAAGCTGTTTCAGTTCATAGTTTTCAAGCATTCAACCAAGGATCTGAAGACACATTAGGGATATTATAGACCTCAGAGCTACCCATTCCCAAACCTGAACGGTAGCATCTAGTTTCAGTAGTGTGAAAGAGGACCCTGTCTGGATCTTTCTAAAGATAGAGAAAAAAATACAGTGCTGATACAATTTATTCTGAGGCTAAATAAAAAGTGTCCTTGGAAGCACTGGCACATCAATTTCCCTAGACCAGCAGGTTAAATACACAGGCAGGACAAAGACTCAGGATACTCCAGACACAGTCAGACATACATGGCTTGATACTCCAGCAAAAACATTGACTCTAACTGCCTTGTATTTGGATTTTTTCAAGTCCAGGCTAGAGTACAGACCAAACACACGAAACTTGCTGAAATCCTGCCTTTTCAGAAAATCTATGAAAAAAAAAAAAACCTGGCTTCGGGGCTTTACATAAAATAAGCAGACAAGAACCTAGTTACCTCTGAACATTTCAAGCATTAGTTTGTGGGTTTTGAAACAACGTTCTCTAGTTCGCTTATGTAGAAATTTACCAACTTTGATGTACCCCTTATTGTATCAGAGAGGAATTTACAGAGGACAGCTATTAATCTCACAGCTGGTGATCACATTGGAAATGGAGTAATGATTTCAATGAAATCTAGTCAAAGTGTAATAACTGGATAAAGCACTCATTGGAGCAATGCCAGTTAGTTAAACACCTAGTTATTAAAACAAGGTTTCTGCTTTACAAGGTATACATTTGGCCTTCCATTCACTTTTTATCTTAGTCTTAAATAAATCACTGGTGGATGTTCCTAATCTAGGAAATATTTTTTAATCTTACTTTGATGAAAGTAAAGAATTTTTGCATTATGAGTCTTCTAGTATGCTAATTCTGGTGCTAGTTTGCTACGCTATGGATTGTATAAAAATTAAAACTACATAGTTAAGATTTGGTGAAAATCTAAAATGTGTAAATAACAGAAGATTAATGATTCACCTACTACCAAAAAAATAGAAACTGCTTTAAAAATTGTTAAAACACGATATTACACAATGGGTGGACCCTGGCTAGATGCTTGGTGCCCACCAAAGCTGCTCTATTACTCTGCCCCTCAGCTGGACAAGGGAAAGATATCATGAAAGGCTCATGAATCAAGGTAACGGTGGGGAGAGATCACTCAGCCCTGACTGTCATGGGCAAAATTGACTTGACTTAGGGAAATTAATTTAATTTATAGCCAAGTAAATTAAAGTAGGATGATGAGAACCAAACCTCAATATTAAAAGACACCCTTTCTCCAAGTCCTACTTTCTTCCAGGCTAAACTGTACTCCCAAATTCTGACTCATCCCTGCCCAGCCACACCCAGAGACAGGGAATGGGGGTTGCTGTCCGGTCATCCATCACACACTGTCTCTGCTGCTCCTTCCTCCTCAGAGGTAGAACTCCTCACACTCCTCCCCTGCTCCAGTGTGGGGTCCCTCCCATGGGAGACAGCCCTCCACAAGCTGTTCCACTGCGAGTCCTTCCCACCGGCTGCAGCTTTCCAGGAACTGACTGCTGCAGTCTGGGTCCCTCACGGGGCCCGAGTCCTGCCCGAGCCTGCTCCAGTGCGGGCTGCTCTCTGCACGGGTCTGCAGGTCCTGCCAGGGGCTTCCCACGGGGCCACAGCATCTTCCAGGCATCCCCAGCTCTGGCTGGGGTCCTCTGAGGGCTGCGGGAACACAGCCTGCCCATGATGCTCACCAGGGGCTGCAGGGGAGTCTCGGCCTGGAGCGCCTCCTCTCCCTCTTCTGCACTGCCCCCGGTGTCCGCCAAGGCGCTGCTCGCACATATTCCCACTGCTGTCTAGAGCTGTAACTGTAGAGGTTATTTTTCCTCTTCCTTCACTCTATTATCACAAAGGTGCTACTGACACAGCTGGTGGGCTCAGCTTTGTCCAGCAGCAGATCCATGTCACTGCCAGCTGATATGGTCACCACTGAGCACTGCAGAAGCTTCTGGCAGATCCTCCCAGAAGCCCCCCTAACCCTCTCCCCGCTCTGCTACCAAACACTTGCCATGCAAACCCATGAAATTATAGCTCCCCGTTTACCAGAACATTGAAAAGGCTTGGTGCATTCAAACAAAAAAACCCCCAAAGAATCCAAATTAAACTCTATGATATTTAAAATTATTCCAGTCTTACAAGATGGTTTTTTTCTTAAGCACAGAAACTAATTTTGAATTCAATGAGGACTCACAACAGTTGACATTGTTTATCATAAATATTTCAGAAACAAGTTTGCTAACTTGAATAAGCATCTTGGCAATATATCACCAATACCCTTTTGGAGACTAAATTTAAAGCAAATCTAATTTAGAAATCCTCTTTAAAAATATATTACAGTTAAATGATCTAAAAATACAATATGGTTATTCCCTTCCCATTGCCCATATTGGGACTCAAAAATGATCATCTGTTTCAGCAGCAGCAGATGACCAGTCTGAACTGAAAATCAATCTTTTGGAAAATGTATCATATGCCTGTGCTTAGGAGTTACAGGTATCAACTAACAGGAGACTCAACACACCAAATAAGTGAAAATAAAGTACTTGCTTCAAATGGAACCTGGTAAAAAAAAATTATTCAAGTCCAAAATAACTTAAAATTTATGCATACATATATACCCACACATAACTACTTATACAAACAGGCCTAAACTAAATGGGCTGGTTTTTTACAGGATTTGTAAATGGAAAGATCTTTCTTAAAATAAAATTTGAAATAATTCAAGAAAAGGGACTTCTGTCTTTGTAAACAATTACAGCCTAAGCAATTGCTCTGCATCTGGACTTGTACCACAGACTTGTTTCTAATACTGCCATAGGTCTTGGAAAAAAAAAAAAAAACAACTCAGAAAATCTTTCATTTCTCTATCAACTATTTTACACAGATACTGAGGTCAGCTAATGATTCGTAGGCTGTATTTTGAGGCAAGATATAAAAGACAGATTCTTTGCCACAGCTGGGAGACTGTTGCTATGACTGCTGAGTTACTATCAAATGGCTGGCTTCCACCAGGCTAAATTGGTTCTCTTCAAGTTGTGTAAGATTGTCGTGCAGGATTCTAAATAAATATAAGAGAGGCTTGAACTGCCTGGTAAAGAAGCATTGGAAAGATCTTTCATAATGCTCTCAACCTTAAGCAGACAATCTAACATCCTTAAAATTTTGAGCTACTGGGAGGACTTCATGAAGTTATCTTAAACCTCATGGATTCAGGACACTTAAGAGGCAATACAGTGCGACATTAAATCACAAATTTTTTGTACACAATCTCCAAAGATTTAACATAATAGTACACACCTCTTGAGACAATGATGAAGGCACAACCAACACCAAAGAAGGCTTCAAGCATCTACAGCTCTTTGTTAGTCTACAGCCCAACCCTTTATACCCCTGATGTTCATGCACTGCACCTGTGTGCCCTCTGTTCCCTTTGTGGTTGGTCAGTTCACCTGGGCACTCCGTGTCTCATTGCTGTCAGTGCTGCTCACCTGCTGCTCACAGCTGCACCCACTGGGGACGAGGCTCGGCCACAGCCCCGCTCCCAATTACCACAAACTGTGTGCCTACAACACGTACCAGTTTTAATAGGATTCTCAAAATTAGGTATATTAGGAAGGGTATAAAGCTAATCATTCTCACCTTATTAATGCTTTGACTAATTTGATTTAATGTGATTTCACATTCCTTCTTGTGGCTTCATGTAACCTTTACAGCATTCTCTGACACTGACTGAATGTTATGGAAGGCAAAGGAGACTATGGAAAAGCATCTAACCTCTGTTCCACATCTATTTCACACCAGTCATAACATGCTAAAAAAAAAGGGTGATACCAGAGTACAAACAATTCAGTAAATGCTATGCAGGTATTATGAATTAATTTTTTAGTCTGCAAGATCTTCTCTTTTGAGAAAAAAAATAGTTATCATGCAGAAATAAAACTGTACAATCACAGTCTTCTAATTCATAAAAAGAGAAAATATTTAGGTCAGTTATTGTAACATTTTCAGAAATAGAAAGATTTTTAATGTTTTCCAGTGAGCGGATATGGTCTCCACACTGAAAGTTATTTTTGCTTTCAGCTTACCCAGGAGTTGAAGAGAAAAATTGGCCTGTACTGATATTTTAAATGCTAAATTCACTAAGCAGCGACACACTCAAGGGAGAGTACAAAGGCAGTATGGCAGTCCATACTGCTTCTCACATAGGTCAGATACTTAGAAGTTATTGGTCGTAGTACATAAGCCAGAAGAAACAAGACCATCAAAAGACCTTGTAAGTCACTGAAATTGAAAATTAATTATTTTGTGAGAGAAAGTTTGTATGAATAGTTTAAAGTGCAATGAGAAAGTTGGCACTGACATTTTCTTTCAGAAATTTAATTCATGAAACATGCCATGATGATTGACAGAACACCCCTTTGCAGAAGATACAGAAATGGGCATTGGTCTGCAGGTCAGAAGTGGTGAGCAATGGCTTTTGCATCACCCCTTTTTTCCCCCCCTTCTTTGATTCCCATTGCTTATTAAATTATATTTAACTTATTTTTTTTCACTTTTGCCTTTCCAATTCTCTTCCCCAAACTGCTGGAATAAATGAGCATCTGGTGGGTTCCTAGTTCCAGGCCAGAGTCAACACTCACAACTTCACAACAGTAAAGCCCTTTCAGCTTAAATTAGTCATGTAACAGAAAAACAAATATGAAATCAACGCATTATTTGACTAAACAACAGCCAAGAAACCGAGAGATCAGCTGATTTGGTTGATTTGAGTGCTTCTGTCTGAAAGGACACTTTCAGAATGATTGAATTGTGCTGCCATGGGAATGCCTACAGTATTGCTCTTCCTCACCCACACCACTATGAAAAAATATTGCTACTGCCATAATCTGAAGCATGAGTTCCCAAATCATAAGGTGTAGCTTGAGACATGCTTTGCAAATAGATGATGCAAACAATGATGGTCTCAATCTTTCATTCATATTTTATAACAAGAGTAATCTATTATTCTAAAAACCACATTTGTAGTCATAATCTCATTGCTATTAGCATGTTTTCCATCCTGTGTGGTTATTCCATACAGAAATATTAAATCACTTTACAAAACTGACAACAGCTACTCCAAAAGCAATTACTTGAGAAAATATCTACGGGTAATCCTGAGTATAAGTCTTTTAATCTTCAAATATACGAAGTGCAGGCAATGCTGCACCTGAGTCTGTCTAGCATTAAGGAGTTTATCCAGAATTACAATTTCTACAGTATGAATGTCCTTTGTCTCCTGATAAGAAAGAGGCACTTCTATTCTCTCAATGTTGATCCAGCTGAATCAGTGGAATCAGGTGGTGACTGACAGTGTCCAAAAGAATAAGCCTGGCAGGATGTATTAATTCTATTAACTACATGGAAAATGAAGTTTGCATTTTTCTCCAGGGATGAGGCTTACAAAGCCTAAATGTAGCAGATAGTTTTTGCAAACATGGACTTTTTGAAATATAATCTATGGAAAATGTAAGGGATGGGACCATCAGTTGATTTCCACAATGCCAGTTGCTCTCCTGGCTCCCTTCCCTCACAGCCCTAGTGCGGATGATTGTAGAAGGGACGGAACCAGAGAAACTCAGCGACGCACACAATCCCTAAGGATCATCACCCGTGCTCCTCTTCAGCTTCACTAGGTTACAAGATAATGGGAATGCTGAAAGAGTGGAGAAGAAACTGACAAAAGGCACAGAGAGATGCCATGTAATATCTGTAAAGCGTATGGGGAAGGAAGTGAGGTAAGAGATGAGGATGTATGGCTGAAGCCAGCTGCTTCTCTTACACTTGTGTGTACAGTGTCAGAGTAAACCAATGACAGCAACATGTGCTTCAAGTGCACCCAGTTTCTTCTATGACTTCTGTAGATCCTCTGTGCTCTTACTGTGTTCCTTGCAAATAACTACATAGTTACAAGACATGAAAAATATGTCTGCAATCTCAGTGCCTTAAGTTGCCATCCTTTTCTTAAAGGTTTTATTAAGTATTATTTAAAATCTGATTATTTGTTTGGAGTTCACACAGCACATCAAGTGTAATATTACAGTCTCACACCACAGAATGACCTTCCCCTAAGTCAATTTTTCATAAATTTTACGTAAAATATGTAAAATTTACACCTGTGGGCCAGCAGATAATGGTGACCTGATATACTTCTAAATGACAGAAATATTATTAGAAATATCAATATAAAGTTAGCCTAATGTTATGTCTTGCACTTAAATCTTTGGTACAGCAGCTGAATTATTCTAACCTAAATAAAAATTGGCACTCATAAGAAAAAAGCTGTTGAAACAGAAAAAGATATAATGTAGCGCATGAATAATGGAAAAAAATCCAGAGGAAGCATTGAAATAAACTATAAAGACTAAAGATCTGGCTCTGAAAAAATTGGCTAGAGAAAATGCCTAAATATTCCATTTAAAGTAATATATTGAAAAATAAGGGTTCTGTTAGTAAAGGACATGTATGATGGAGGAAGTTGTTAACTGGTCAATTTTTAAGTTAATACCATCCTACAGTAATTGCTCTAATGTAATTTCATTCATCATTTTCTCATACAGCAAAACTCTAGTAGTTTTAAGATAAACAGATAATTTAAGATAATACATGACACATTAAGGTAAACATAATATTTCCTGTCCTTTATTATGTATTGCTGTAGGGTTGTTTTCTGCCTGTTGTCTATGCAACAGAACCACTATCTTCCTGCAAGAGAATAAATTCAGAATTCTAGACTTTGTCATGGTAGTATTCTGAGGTAAGTAATGATGATAACAAAAGGAAAAATTTTACTAAGGAACATAAATTACAGAACATGTATTTTTTATATCAATTACATAAAAAAGGTTCCGAGTTTTTTCTTTCCTAATCTGGGTTTTGGTTATTTTAAAAATTGATAATCTGTATTTAAAAATTAACTGCACTGTGTCTGGCATGACATCACTACCTGAATACCAAAATGCATGGGAGTGATAGTTTTGAGGTGTTTTGTCTATTTTTAAATGAATTTTACCAGCCATCCTTCCTTTTAAAATGTAGTTATACAATACAGACCAGATGCCCATCATGGGTTTACTGGACAAAATACATCACTTGCATTTACATGCCTTACTGGTACTCGCTCCTACTCACTACTTCAACAACACAGCACAATGCTTTCCTTTCCTGAATTCCCTTATGCAAAACCCTTTTACGCAGACAAATCTAAAAAAAAATATTAATCCAATTATAAAACATTTTCTGTTATCCATCAAACCAAGATATTTCTCCTACTAAATTTCAGTTTTGTCAGGTAAGAAATTTAGAAAATCAGTGTATATAACAGATGCAGGACTGAACTACTTAAAAGCAGAGCTCTCCTGAACTGAACTGAAAGATTACTGAAGTACTTCCAGGCTAACTACAGGTACGTTATGGAATAGAACCTCAAAATTGAAGTCTTAGAAGTCATTAGTGCATTAAAAAAGCACTGTATGTTTGGAGATAGCATGCCAAAAGGAAGGATAAATAAAAAGCTTATAAAAAGTACAAAAAATATTCAATTATATCTTTTTTTCAGTAGTGAAGAAACAGAAATTATTGCGTAAATGTCACATCACTACTCCTTGTACTATATCAGCCTCTTTGGTTATATTATCAGGATTTTTAAAATTTGATACTGACCAATATATATTTACATGATTTTTAATAAGATATAAAGTAAGTCTACATTCTTTTTATATTTTTCAACAAAATGCTATTGTAGTCACTGTGATAGATGTAAATTTCTTCTTAGTAAAGATTTATCAGAATATTATATTTGTGAAATCACATTTTGGGATTCTCTACTTAGTTTTCTTTTGACAGGGGGAAACAACTAGCACACAAAAACTACAAAGAAAAACAAACTCCTACAAAGAAGATGGTAAATTTTGATATTAAAATGTTTTCATCCTTTGGAAGAAATGTTTTAAACCAATCTTTTTTACTGATATGATCTTTCTGAAATCAGTGGCATCACACTGACAATAAAATCCATGTTCAAGCTTCTCACGCACACAACATTTTCCCCAGTCATAGAAAGGACTCAAATGTCAGTCTTTTTAGCTTTCAGCTAAAGTTACATGCTAACAACTTCAGCAAGCAACAGCAACACGATATTTTTCTCCCTCTTTCTTGTCCTGTGACAATGTTTATTGGCAATTTCTTCTAATGACCGTGGAGGGAGGGGTATAAAGGTATGCTGCATAAAGGAAATGGCACACAGAATGCATTTTAGATTCATTCATGCTTCTTATTCAATCACATCTGAAATATCTATGTCCTTGACACAGGCACCTGTTATCAACACTGTTATCAGAACAGTTAGAACCTATGGTGCTTCCAAAGCATGTGGTGTTGGCTGAAATAGGAATTAGGAAAAAAATTGGTGAACAGAACTTTGAAATATCTTGATGTTGGTGAATTTAATGGAAATTAATTTTGTACGTAAAGAAATTCATGTTATTACTTCTTTAAATGGTATTAAATGGGTTCACATATGTTTAAGTTATTAAAAAAACCCAAAACACCCTTGCATGTTAATTTCGAGTATTCAAGTGAAACAAACCCACTAATTTCAGAATATGCTCTTGTAAGTGTACACCTCAGTTAACGGACAGCCCCACACAGTTGTCCTTCCATCCAAGGAAGTGCATGGTGTTTTATGCTTTTCTATTGACCCACCAAAACACAATTCAGTGAAAAGAACTCATTTGTACTGCATATATTACTCTATTATCACTAGAGTAAAAAAGGCATGGCAATAACTAGAAATTTTTTAAGAGTACCCATACGGCAGCTGAGGATATCTCAATTATTATCTTGCTAACCCTTAAACACATGCTATACAATAAAAAGATATTTTTATTTAGTTTAACATTTCTCATTTCAAGACAGCTTTGCTTTCTCAGTAGATACGCTAAATTTTAATATAAAAACCATCAGATTAAAAGTATCAAGTACTGCTGGTAGAAGAAAAATTGTCCATAGCAGCCTGATAAGGTCAGAATGATAGGGCTCCTCTTATTTCTGACTATCAGCCTGTAGCCTGCAGATATGTCCTAATGAAACTTTAAGATAACGTAGAAATTTTCAAGCTGTCAAAAAGTGCAAGTGAAACAGAAATAAAATATAGATGTGGTTAATGTACACAATGAATGATGCACAAGCACTGCCATAGGAAAGCTAGCAAACTCTACTTTAAAACAAAGTCCAAGGAATAACAGTCCTGTATACTAAACAGGCATAATCTTCTATCTTTTGGAACACTAAAAATTCCTATGTAAAAAATACTTTGTCTGCAAGGATACCAAACATAAATTTTTCATGGCTCAAAGTATCCACTCAGAAGCAATTCAAATTGCTAGAATGTGTTCTTCTCTTTATCAATTGTTCATGAAATGTTTGATATTCCCAAAAGTGTTCCCTACTCAAAATTATTTGGCAAACAATTCATTTAAATCCATTTCATCTGTGTACTACTTAGAAGCTCTTTGTTGCAACTGTCAATTTGACTACTCACTATTTGAAAATTGGTGTTTCCACATTTACAGCATTCTGCAATGTGTTGCTATTTCCTACACAGGATTCACAGGCTGATGAAGGGCAAGATCAAATGAAGTGCCTCAGAGCATTGTCAGCTTGAATTTAATTCCAATCACACCTGGTTAACCTTTGTGAAAACAAGTTTCTTTTTCAAAATAGACAGGCTGATGACTAATAGGTCCCAGCCATGGAGCCCAGTAGGCTCTCTTCTACATCACATAGGTATGCTGATGAACGATCCAAATATTGCTAACATTCATACTTTAATACACATCTGAGATAGGAAAAAGCCTCTTTCCCAAGCAAGGCCAATCTCAGTGGACTAAGATTAAAGGAAATTGCTTTAAAATTGATTTTAATATTTTTATTGCTTGCAGTTTTTACTTTCTGCTCTTAAAACATTCACTTAAAATACACTGTAATTTAGATTATTTAGGGGCTTAGAAAACAATCACATTAATGATAACAAGCAAATTGTTTACCTAGTTTAAGTTAATGATGACCTCTTCTTTGCAAGGGGAAAATAATCCCAATTTTAATGTACTGTTTCCCAACTTTTTTTTTCTAATATGAAATAGACTTTCTGTCAGTATGAAATTATTTATTTTCATAGAGAAAAGTACTGAAAACAGTAATTTATCTTGCCAAAAACATATCTAAAAACATATTAAAGATGTTCAGTTAATTCCTGTTAAAATATTTAGATATTTTAGATGAGCTTCCACAAACTGTAGCTGAAAACATTATGGAGTTTGACACCACTTCATATGAAACCAGTGTCATGAGCTACCAGCCCAAGAGCACGCTGAGCATATTTTGACTGGTGTTCTGAGGCTTTAACAGAATTTGAAAACTGATTATTTACAGCCTGATTGTATAAAGAGAACTTACATCTTTTAATGACAGCATTTCACAATAACAGTAAATCTTTCACCTACAATTAACTTGCACTTTTCTCTATAACAATAACATTAAATATAACAATAATAAAACAAAGCTTTCAAACATGCAGGTATTTTCAAACTGGTAAGAGAGAAGAAACTTTTATCTCAGCTTCATTCCCAGTCTGACATTCATTAATTATTTCCTGGATGAGTTCTCGCTAATAATTACCTGTCTGCAAAAATAATAAAATCAAGCGTCACCTGTGTAAACCACTATAAATCAATCTGTGAAGGTGTACCTATATCAGCATTAGTACAGTTGCTCAGTATTAGCACTCTTTTTGGGTTAACCCATATATTCCAGCATAACAAAGAATTGCCAGGATACAGATAACTTTTAGGGTTTAGAAGGAATTAATAAAAAGTGTATGCCTACAAGGAACCACATGTAGCTTGAACCACAGATGAAAAATATCAGATATTCTAAAAAGACTAATGGCACTCACAAGGTGGAGCAGCTACTTGGTGCACAAACTCTGCAGAATGAAACATATTTGCTTATGGTTCTCTCANGCAGAATGAAACATATTTGCTTATGGTTCTCTCACAATATCAGTGATGGAACGCAAAATTATGAACTGTACTTTATTAATGGCAAAGAAATTCCTGTACATCTGGCTGCAGAAAGAATGCTGAGTCTGTGCTCTGAACACTGGAGGGTCATATAGCAATATGCCTCCTGGGAAAAATGTCAGTGGTCCCTGAGGATGTTCAGTTCCAAGTTATGCATTGTTCTCTTCTACACAGGAGAACTGAGTACAGAAATGAGATTTATTACAGGGTACGTCATAGCTGCAATTTCTGCTCTCTATAGTTAAAGAGGTCAGATCACTTAGATAAAGGAGCTCTTAAAAAGGGAAAGTGTTGCCATTATAATAACAAAAGACACTGACCCCAACGCTGGTTTTGCAGAAAATCTACCTTTACTACTTCTTTTATACACTGTTCCAATCCAAAAGGACCTGATTGGACACTTAATCAATACATTCTACTTGGTTGGTTAGTTAGCTTAACATCTTAGCACATAGAGATAGAAAAAGGGAGCGAACATCACCTACAGGCTGTTTAGACTAGAAGTTATCATATTTAGACTAGAAGTTCAGAGTCTCACAAGCAGAATCTGAGAAAGTTGGTTTTCTCAGTCTCTGACCGATTTGTGGGGACCACAGGAAAGAATTTTAAAAGTACACATAATGCATACAGAATTATAACATCCATTTTTGAACATGTACTCATATTTAAAAGATGTGCAAATGTATATAAACATTTGCATATGTGTATATACATGCACACATACATAGGAATAATCAGTGGACTATTCTTGTAAAAAGCTGGGTTAAGAAATGTGTATTCCTGAAATATTAGTCTTAGAGTGACAACATAAGTCACTTCCTTGTGATTTTGATATGGGCAAAGGCTAAAGTTTGGAAAAACCACTGGGGATTAGAACTGGCACAACATTATTAAAATCAGTACTGGATGATAAAGCTTCCCCAGCAATTGACAACTGTAATGGTGTTTAAAAACTAACTAGTCGTCATTGATGTGGGGCAGTGAAAAAGGAATGTAAACCAATAATAATTTGAATATACATTTCGACTGGTTTTAGGGCTGATACCAGTGAGCCAGAGTTTTCAGTAAATTCCTGTACCAGCTTTTGAGAAAAAAGAGCTATATAACTCTGCCTAAAGCTCTTTACTAAAGCTCTTCTAGGTTAAATGGTTTGGGACTTCTATTTTTGCAGTGCAGGCATACC
>VWZV01004455.1:7777-26676 GCA_013397155.1 Irena cyanogastra
GGGGGGGAGTTTGTTTTTGGTTTGTTTTGCTTTGTTTTTTTGTGGAAAACATACTGGACAACTGCAAAGGCACATATGTCTGCTTGTGGCTCTAAGACTTCAGTCCTAAAACTGTGCATTCTAACTCCATCATTACTCCAATTTTCTCACATCTCAGTCCTTCGGTGAAGCCTTCCTAACAGCAGTTTCCAGAAGGCAAAATTTGGAATCTTGGTCTCAGCAAAACATACAGTACTTTTTCTCTTTGAGAGAGAAGATCAGTGCTTTATCTCCATTTCTGCCTTTCACCAGTTTGGTTTTTGACATCAATTTCCTGTTGCTATGGTTCTCCATACAGCTTTTGTGTTCTGGATAATATTGTGATTCTTATTGTAAGTAAATATTACACCTATGGTTTATAATGTTTCTTTAAGGAACCTTGCAATATCTGTTACTTTACAGAAACAGATTTAATGTCTCTCTCTCACATCTAAGTAGTAACTAAAAATATGCTTTTTCATTTGAATTCTTGTAATGAAAGAAAGAAAAAACACACATTAATGGAGTGGGAGGTTTAGTGAGGATGGAGGATTTCGTTTTGCTAATGAGGCTTGAGGGCAGAGTACAATCATAGAATACACATGTTCATTCCTTTGGCCAGAAATGTGTTCTTCCTTTTTTTTTTTTTTTTTCTGTTCCCTGCTCTGGGAGCATTGTGAAAGGCATAAAACTAATTTTGAATATATTAAAAAAAATTTCTGAACATTACCAATTAGCCATCAAGAGCTAATTGCCTTGAAAATCAATAGTCACCTTTAAAGATAAATAAATAATAGAATAACACGTTTATTTCTTAAGACCCTGCCTTTGTCACTGCAGTTGGGTAGATGCCTTGGAGAAGCAGAGAAATTACTTGAGTCAGCCAGAGAAATTCAACCAATGCAGGTTGCTTACTGGCCCTCTAAATATTCTCTTTGGTTTTGAAACAGTTTCTTGGCTAAGAAATACTACTGAAATGTAACATTGCTAATCTTCATTAATGGAATATTAGAAAATGCTGTCATTCTCACTTTTACAGGTACTGAACACAGAAAACTGATGTTATGTTACACTGGTGCGAAAATTCATGAAAGTTAATGCAGTATTTGTATATTCATATTCTCTGCATATTATAATTCATGTCGTTACTAGCATTGACAATGGTCAGAGCTGTCTCTATGAATTTTTATGGTCTTTACAGACATATATTTTAAAATGAAGACTATTTGCTTAAACTGATGAATTTTTTTACCTCAAATACCTGATATGTACATAACTCACATGACTGAAACTGTGACCAGCATATAGAAAACCTGTAACTAATAAAATCTGCTTGGGAAATCTGCCTGGATTTTTGACATATTTTGCATGCAACACTTTATTATCATACAGTAGATTACTTAGGANAAAAAAAAAAGGCAAGAAAGCAGCATAGAACATTGTAACATTGACATAATTTATTATGCTGCATAGAGCTGAACTAACAGAAAAGTTGTTTGCATTATATTACTGCCAACTATGCAACTGCTGCTTTGCACCTGTTCTGGGCATTGGACAGGGAGCTGTTTCCACAGTTAGAAAGATGCATTTTTCTGATCTATCCAAGCTTTTTTTTTTTTNTTGTAATGAAAGAAAGAAAAAACACACATTAATGGAGTGGGAGGTTTAGTGAGGATGGAGGATTTCGTTTTGCTAATGAGGCTTGAGGGCAGAGTACAATCATAGAATACACATGTTCATTCCTTTGGCCAGAAATGTGTTCTTCCTTTTTTTTTTTTTTCTTCTGTTCCCTGCTCTGGGAGCATTGTGAAAGGCATAAAACTAATTTTGAATATATTAAAAAAAATTTCTGAACATTACCAATTAGCCATCAAGAGCTAATTGCCTTGAAAATCAATAGTCACCTTTAAAGATAAATAAATAATAGAATAACACGTTTATTTCTTAAGACCCTGCCTTTGTCACTGCAGTTGGGTAGATGCCTTGGAGAAGCAGAGAAATTACTTGAGTCAGCCAGAGAAATTCAACCAATGCAGGTTGCTTACTGGCCCTCTAAATATTCTCTTTGGTTTTGAAACAGTTTCTTGGCTAAGAAATACTACTGAAATGTAACATTGCTAATCTTCATTAATGGAATATTAGAAAATGCTGTCATTCTCACTTTTACAGGTACTGAACACAGAAAACTGATGTTATGTTACACTGGTGCGAAAATTCATGAAAGTTAATGCAGTATTTGTATATTCATATTCTCTGCATATTATAATTCATGTCGTTACTAGCATTGACAATGGTCAGAGCTGTCTCTATGAATTTTTATGGTCTTTACAGACATATATTTTAAAATGAAGACTATTTGCTTAAACTGATGAATTTTTTTACCTCAAATACCTGATATGTACATAACTCACATGACTGAAACTGTGACCAGCATATAGAAAACCTGTAACTAATAAAATCTGCTTGGGAAATCTGCCTGGATTTTTGACATATTTTGCATGCAACACTTTATTATCATACAGTAGATTACTTAGGAGCATGCCTCTAATTTAGGATTACACAGATTGTCAAAGCAAACAAAATTGGTACTCCATGACCAGTTCTTACTTTGCTCCTCTACAGCACTGTAGGCCCTGTATAGTGCTGTAGAGGTACAGATGTTTGCTTCAGAGGAAACTGAGGGGTCTGAGGCTTCAGTGTGCTGTCCTTATAAATCCATTAATTTCACACCTTACAGTTTCCCATGCAATTACAGACATTAAAACTCTAGTATTTAAACCCTTCAAAAACTGTATGAAACTAATATCCAAGCCCTTTCAAAAGAGCGTTGTTATATGTTGTGTGTTGATCCTGGATGGATGATAGGTGCTCACCAAAGTTGCTCTGTCTCTCTCATCTTCTGTTGTACACGGAGAGAAAATACAGCAAAATGCTTTTGGATTGAGACAAGGACAGGGAGAGACTATCGTCACAGTCAAAACACAGTTGACCTTGGGGAAATTAATTTAGTTTATTTTCAATAAAATCAGAATACAGTAATGAAAAATAAGTCCAAAGCTTCCGTCCCTTCTTCCTGGGTCCAACCAAATTTCTAATTTCTCTACCTCCTTCTCCTAAGTGGTACACAGGGGCAGGAAGTGGGTGTTGCTGCCAGTTTATCACACCTTGTCTCTGCCACTCCTTCCTCCTCACACTCTTACCTACCAGTGTGGGGTGCCATGAAATTTCTGAATATCAGTCCTCCCCACTGTCTGCAGTTCTTCATGAACTGCTATAGCATGGGTCTCTTCCCTTTTGGTCAGTCTTTCAGGATCAGGCTGCTCCAGTGTGAGACCCCCATGGGGTCACAAGTCTGGCCAGCAAACCTGCTCCAGTACAGACTTCCTGTGGGGTACATTTGGCTGCATCCACCTGCTCCAGCATGGGATCCTCCAAGATCCCATGTGGAGATGTGCTTCCATAATCTCAGAGTACATATTTCTATAAAGCAATAAATATATTAACATGAAAGTGAAGGCAAAATTACTCTCCCCAGGAATAAACTCACCAATGTAAAGTTTAATTTGGAGATTAAGCAAATCCTTGAACAAAGCAAAGCTTGAACCAAGATATCAATTGTTTTTTAGCTTTCAAAAAATACTTTGTAAAGACCTGGTCTTCCTACATGACCCAAAACTTTCCCTGTTACCATTTTGCTTCACTTCAGTTCCACTCGAGTGGTGGATGGCTTTCCTCATACTGAGCTACAATAGTATGCTTATGTCCTGTCACACTTACAACCAAGTCTTGAAAAAATTAGCAAACTAGTTTACTTAGAGCAAACAGCTTTCTAACAGCTGCAATATGTAATTTTAACTATCGAATTATGAAAATATTTTTTTAGAAAATTCATTTATAAAATAATGAAATATACCCTAAAGTTGCAATAACACACTTGTGGTCAGATCAGTATGCTAGATTATGGTTCAGAAAATCAATTTATTTCAGTAGAATTTTCAGGCTGGAAGGAGTGTGAACCCTGCCTTGCAAACCTGGGAGTGGAGTCTTCCACAAGGGTGAGACTAGAGCATATATATGAATTCAAAGTAGATAGAGAATATTTCCAAAATGACACATTTAAGGTTAATGACTCTTGTGTAGTTGAAGTTCCCCATGGACTGACATTTCTCTCTCATGCTGGAACTGGATTATATACAGACTGTGAGAGTTCCTGCCATAAAATTGAATCAGGAAAAGAGATAGACTGGGATTTGTGCTTTTGGCTGTTCCATTAGACTCTCTGAATAAATCAAAACTTTAAAGCCTGTAATTTTTTCTTGTTTTTAATGATAAGTATGTTTAAAATTTAGTCCTGTGAATCATAACTATAATGATCATGTAGAAATAAGGACATAGAAAAATTCACACATTGCTTAATTTCAGATTTTTTGGAATGGAAATATGTTTCCATGTTTCCAATATGGAAGTATGTGTAGTAGTATTTGAATAAGTATACAAATTATATGCAATTTAAGTTTCAACTGACACTCAAAATCAGATTTCTGCTGTAAAATGTTTAAACACTTCTCATGTCACATTCAGCAATGTATGAGTAGTAAAACAACCATGGAAACAAACAAACAACTACTGTCCATGGATATTTTAAATTGAATTACCCACTTTCATGAATATTTGATCTGCTGATTGTCTGCAAATGCTTTAGATTTTTTGCCTATAATTTGAGCTTATTAGACTTCTGAAGGTAAGGATCTGTGTGACAGGAATGGCAGTAATTCTGAAAAAGGAAAAAGAGAATTGCACAGTATACATACTTTGACTGGAAAGACAGTCCAGAATTGTAGACTTCTGGTGATATTTTCTTTTGACAAGGAATCAAAATGATGATGTGACAAAAATGTCTGATTGTCCTGCTTAATTTGCAAACAAAATTAGCACACATATTTTCCAGGATTACTATCTTAAAAGTTATAGATATTTTTGTTTAAAATCTAAAAATATAAATAGACCACCTCACTTCTACTCTTAGAACTTTTCACAGACAGAGTAACTTACACAGGAAGTGGAAACAGTTATGGAGTATAGATATTGTGGACAAGAAAGGATTATCTTTATCTGCTGATAAACTTATTATCCGCAGAGATAATAAAAGAAAATGCTGAAGGCTGTTCTTTCTGTGAAGTTGCTTACAGACATCATAAGCAAAGAATTTACCTTATGGTAGAATGTAAAATACATGTTTTTAATCAGAAAGAAGGATATTTATTTCATATTTATTTTTTATGGTGCCTTACTTTATAACACAGTTTATATAAGTCCTAAAGGAATAAAAGGAAAGACTAAAGCCAAAAGTCACATTAATAAAAATTGTCTATAGTCTCCATTACAAATCTACTGCTAAAATGAAGCATAAATCAGCTGGCAGCTTGTGAATAGGCGCAAAATATGAGAAAAACTTTGTTACTCGTGTGTTAGTACACTAAGGGTGTCAATAATATTTTTATGTTTGGGATGAGTTTTTATCCCTCTGCCCCTTAAACTATTGGTATAATAATGGAAAAAATTTTCCGTAGCATTAACAACCCTTTGAAGCCTTAGCTTTATCATTAAGCAGACTTCCTATTGCATATTTGAATTGTTTAGAGTCCCTGGCTTGAAGATTTACCCATTAGCCTAATGTATATATATATTTTTTTTTACTTCTAGTAATGCATCAAAATGGAATTAAAACAGATGTGATGCTTTGAATACGATATACTTTCTAATTCAATATTTTCATGATATAGAAGACAGGGGTACAATAAAAGCTAAAACTCATCCAAACACTTTATAGGTATAATTTAATGGTACAAAACATGTTTATAGAAATGATTGCAATTGTATTTGTAAGGAATTGACTTAATACAGATTTCTTATACAACAGCACAGACTAGTGGCTTTTAGCAAGCCAGCAAGTTTGCCTTTTCTCTTATACAGTATTAAAATAAGATGGCTAAGACCAGAAGGTATAGAAAGTCTGAGTGTTTCTGTTTTTCTAATTCATGCATGGCTTCTGACAGTAATGGGTACTTTCAACTAAATAAAAAATTCTTTTACAAAGAGACAAGTGGTTTTATGCTGTAAGAGATTGAACCTGCCTTGCACATTTTTTTACATTTATTTACAAGGAACAACTTTGTCCAGCCTGAGTAGTTTCTCACTTTCTTGCAGAAGTGTGTCACAGATTCACTGCATCATTATATAAAATCACACAAACGTGTTTTTCAAAACCTCTTGATCTTCTTGACATTTCTAGACAAAATATTTGCATAACATTTGTCTATGCACACCTTGAAACTGTGTGCCTCTGACACTTTTAATCTTTTCGTAAGTCTTCTAAACTTCAGAAAATATATAGTTACAATTAAGATTAGTAACTTAACATGAATCTAGGAATTTTAATCATAATGATTACACAGAGGTCTCCTTACCCCATTTCTTATGCATCTTCCTATGACTGCCTTTCATGGCTTTCTCTCTAGTTTTCCCAAGTTACAGTATCGTACTGACACTGGTGTAGTTGCTTCAGGTAGCTGGGATAACCCTTGATAAATATTGTCCTACATTTCCCATCAAGATGCACCCCACTCATTGAGAAATGCTCTTTGTTGCAATCATCCAAATAACTCCTAGAAAACCTAGTATGGCCCTGTAAAGACATGAGAATATGGTGTAGATACAATAAGTACATGGGAAAGTGCCAACCACAGAAGTATACCTGCAAATTTTCTATTTTCCAAAACCTAGCTCATGAGGATGAAAAACATACCGCTCTTGCTCATCAGAATAAATTGATAAAATGGATGGAGATGTGCCTCTGTGAGTACATTTAGAAAATGATCTTCCAGTACATTTCATCTGTTGGTCACTTTAAGATCTCAGTATCAAGGTAATGAGCACTGGACCTAAAGACAAAGTTAGTGGTAGGGCATCATGAATAATCCTTAGACTGAAATCCAGTTGGCTGAATTTAACAGCTGGTATTTGTAACTTAGTAACAGTGATGAGATGTAAAAGATATTAAATGTAAACCTCAGACTAGGAGGAAATAAATGATGCTCCATGCAGTTTAAATTACAATATAATTTCGTGTAAGTTTTCTTGGAGCAGCAAATACTTCAGGCATGATAGCCTGATATCAATCTATCATTTGACTATGTAATCATAATTCCTTTTACCATACTTCTCCACTGTGTATTTATATTATTCTAAGTGGTTCAACTGGCTTGATTTCCTCATCTTAGCTGGTCTCATTTTCACTCCATCTTGCCATGCAATTTATTCCCAGCTGCGTTATTTCTAAGCAAATTAAAATAGACTAATGAAATTACAATATCAGTAGAGTTCTGGTAGTCTCAAGACATAAAAGAGATTACCCAGGAAATATTTTTTTCCTTCTTTTTAGGAATATGTATGTCTATAGGTATTTTGGCTAAAACTTGCAAATCTGTGAGGCTGTGTACTCACATTCAAATCACAAATCTCTCTAAATCATTCAACATTTAACTTGGCTGTCTTGAAATCCTCACCAGGCAGATATAAAATTAACATTTACAAGCATTTAGCTGGGAAGAAATATGGAGTATTGTCTGAATTTGGGAGTATAGATAGATGAAACAGAACTGAAAATGAAGACAGAAAAGCTCTTCAAAAATGTCCAGGGCCCTGTAAGCTACCTAGTACTGCTTATTCCTGCATTCAGCATCAAACTTCCTTGCAGTGCTAACTACTGTCTGTGAATTGGGACCTAAAGTGCAGTCTTCTGGCAGGTGGACAAAACCAGTGTGTTTTGATTTTGTTTTTCTTTGTTTGTTTTTTGTTTTCTGAAACTGCCAACTCTTAGAGAAATCTGGGTATTCTGATTTCTGCTACCTATCCACAGCATCGGGATTTTAGACCAGTATTTTTACATATGGTAATGAATAAAACTGTAGCACTGAGATTTATACTATAAAATTAAGCAAATGGTTTTCTGCAAATGCCTCCAATTTCCCTTTCTTTTTTACATATTCTATTCTCCCCATTTTGGAAGGATTTATGCGCTCTAGTTCATATTTATGAATATGGCTTAATTAAATAATCCTCCATTCAGACATTGAATTGTAAGGACATTTAGGTCCTCATTTTCATAATTTTACACTCTTAATACCATTAGAACAATGCTCATTTAGATGGCTGCACAGGTGTTAAGCACCTAAATTTCATCAGAGGTGATAGTTTTAATCTTTCATTAGATTACTCAGAAAAAAACCCTCCAATTTTATTTAGTCAGGAAAGAAATTCCTCCAGCAGATGGCAGCAACTCTCTACCTACCCCATTTCCGACTAAAAACATGTTAACATATTAGGCTTAAACTCCATTAAGAATTTTTTTCTTCCAGCTGATGTGTGAATTGCTTACTCAGATTATTCTTTTCCAGTTTTAATTTTCAAGATTCTGGTATCACTAAGTTGTCTGAAACCAGCCAAGCCAAGAGGCATATGTCACATTACAATTAGTTTACCATATTGACAATTCAGAAAAAGGAAGGCGGACCAAAGCTGTAGTTAATTTGCATTTGGGTGACATGATGCACTGCTTAAACTAAACTTAAACTAAACTTGCTTAAACAACTGCAAGAATCCAAAGCTATTCTAGCTTTTACTGAGCCAGATTTCCTTGGATTTTCTTGCAGTGGGCTTGTCATTAATAGTCATGCTTCTTACTTGGCACTTTTGTAGTGTAAGTGGTATTCGGCAGGATATACACAGCCTCCCTAAAGATCAGTCTTGCTCAGGCATTATTCTCTATTCACAGAAGATCATAAGGTCTTCCTGTTCAAAGGATACTGTCAAATAGGATATTTAAAAATAATCCAACTAACGCCAGTTAAGTATATGCTGCAGCTTCCTATATATAGCTAAATGATTTTTTAAAATCTGTCTATAAAAAGAGTGTTACAGTGACTCTTTTCTTCTGTTGATTAAAAGCCCCATGAACTACTGAGACAGCAACTGCCTGTGGCACTATCCTACAGTTTATTCAGCTATGCACAGACTTAACTTGATCATGCAAATAATCCCTCTTCTGTGGAGCTTTTTGTTTAACTATACCTTAATACATGAATAAACCAATCTAGGATTCAGATGCAGCTGATTACAATTAAACTATGCTTATACATAAAAAGCATGATCAAAAGTACATATGTAGTCCATCCAAGGATTATATAGATAATTCTTCCACTGCCATCAACTTCCTTGTTATTTGATATTTAAAGGACTTGTAAGTAAAGCTAAAAGTGGTTAATAAGGCAGAAGTCTAAAAGAATCCCATCATATTCTGGTTTTTTGACAAATATGAGAGATAAAAATATTTTGCTTACTTTCAAACAATACAACTCTAATCCATATTTCAAAATGTAAGTTAATACCACAAAACATTTAATTTCCTCAATAGTTTTTGTTTCTGTTTAGCCTAAAAAAGGGTGTTGCATTTTTGAACCAAATACTATGAAAGGATTACATTAGAAAAAATGAATTTGTATAAAAGTACAACTAAATAGCTTTCAGTTACCTCCTGACAATTTCTTAGCTATGCTGTATGTAGAATGGATGTATCAGGAGAAGTGTTACACTGGTTAACCCTTGAATAAGCTTTTCTGACTTTGCAGCCTAAGCATTACCATTACTGTTTAGCTGTTAGGGGCTTTTTTAATTTTTTTTTTTCCTTTTTTTGTTTTGTTTTGTAAAGCCAGGTGCTAGGTGCAGCTCCTGGAACCTTTCGTTCCGCCTGGTTAGCTCTTGCCCTAGTCCAGCTTTAAGGGCACTTCTCTGTACCTCTCCTGGTCCCGTGAGTCTCAGCCCTGGCTGAAGCGTGGCAATGACGAAGGACAAAGAAAGGACTTTTGCAGGCAGAAACTCGGTTTATTGTTTCTGCAGCCGAGGTCCTCACAAAAGTGGGGTCCTGGGTGCAGAGCAGCACCTTTTAAATGGGGGTGGGGAAAGGGGAGGGATACAGACAGAGGGCGTAGGATAGGGTGGGAGAAACTGGGAACCTGGTCAATCACCCAACAGCTCCTCTGGAATGTACCAGACACCAGGGCGGGGCTGCAGAGGGACTCCGAGCCAACGAGGGACACAATTCTAACCTAGGGAAAAC
Source organism: Irena cyanogastra (assembly GCA_013397155.1). Lineage (NCBI taxonomy): Eukaryota > Metazoa > Chordata > Aves > Passeriformes > Irenidae > Irena > Irena cyanogastra. The sequence goes on from VWZV01004455.1 coordinate 17,970, forward strand.
CCGACTGAAACCCAAAAACACACCACAACAGTTTTGGTTTTTTTCTTTTCTTAAATTTCCATAAATAAAAATCTTCTTTTCTTGCTACATAGCTTCAGATGACTTTGGAGGACTCCTGACCCTTTTCCTTTTAACCCCCATTTGCTATCATTTGTGGTGCCAGATCACCTGTATCAATTGTCTGTAGAAATCTCTTATGTTTAAAAAGGGTTAGAGAGATAGGGTGTGGTTGTGAGATTATATGAGAAGAGAGGAATGGGTAAAATAACACTTTGGCTTTTATTTGCCAACCTGCCTTGGGAACTTTGGCTTCACTCAGTACTGGACCACACAACCACTTAAATTACTTAAACTAGGGTTCTCGATTTTCAAACACTTTTCAAGAATTTTTGCAGTGGGGAATTCTATTCATATATTTAGATTTTTGAAAAGTGCACTCTCTATAACTGTAGTACATTTAATAGATACATAATCTTTTTCCTACAAAACATAACTTTCTGATACATACTTACTTGAAATTTTCCACAGTATGGAAAAACATAAATGTTTTATTTAGACAATAGAAAAAGATAGATGAAAAACGCCCAAAAACCAGAAATAAAATCACCACCACCAACAAAAGGTAGAATCATTGCACAAAAGGGAAGAAATTACTGCAGTCTTGTTCCAGGATATATTTTATAACTTATTCTTGGTATGACCAGAAGAAATAATGGCAAAATGTCCAGGTTTTTTTTGTTTGTTTGTTTGTTTGGGTTTTTTTTGTGGTTTCTCTCCACCCACCATTAATTTTTATCTTTTTGGGAATTCATTTCACCAATACCTGTTTTGTAGATTTTGGGTGATATATAAGTTGACACATTAGTAGCAGATCTTTCTCATTATTTTATAGACATTGCTGAACAATTTCTGTGTGATAATATGACATTTTCATAAATGCCAAATGCTGTTGAGTACTAACTGTATTCATTAGATATATAAAGGAAACAATATGAAAAAAATTTTTAAACAAAAGCCATTGAAACAAAAATAGCCACAGAAACAAAATATTTTTAAATGGATAAAAAATAAGAGCAGTAACAGAAGGGCATTTTTAAATGCATCTTATTTACAAAATTCCCTAATTATACCAAGAAGATTGGTGGGTTTCATAAAAGAATAACTTTTATCTACATTTCAGATACAGAGCATTGTCTCTATCACAGTTTCTCCATGGCACAATGTCGCTCATATGAAGTAGTTATTTTAGCTTTGATGTCTTCTATGCCTAGAACTCTGAGGAAATGTTTGTCTACAGTTTTCACTTCAGAAAGTTTACTGACTAGAAAATATATTAATCTTGAGCCTTTGTAATAAAAATAAATAGGGGACTTTATTTGATAGTACTTTGATGATAGAACAATTAAGAGACAAGTTGATGTCAATGCCCCCAGATAACTATGCAATAACTTTCTAAATAAAAAAAAAAAAAACCAAAAAAAAATCCAAAACCAAAACAAACAAAACATCCAACAACAAAAAACAAACAAACAAACAAAACTAAACAAAAAAAAACCAACAACAAACCAAAATCAAACCCACACCAAACAAACAAAAAAAACCACCTGTCAGGTGAATTTCTTACTGCAGAAGCAAGACCATGATTAAAATTTTAATACATTGGAAAATTCAAACTTTTTTCAAAGGGTCTAGCAAGTTAAATTTCTGGCAAGAAGAAAATACTTGTTCCACACCAACAAAAGAAGAACAGCACTTTTAAATTATTTTTTTTTTCTATTTTGTGGTGGGACCCGGAACCTGGCCAGGAGTAGGGGCCTATGACAAAGTCACACATGCCAGAGTGAGGTTATGGAATTAAGGCAAAGCCCAGGGGTAAGAGGAGGCCCTGGCGGCAGCAGGGAGGTGGAGAGACATGGGTCAGCCCAGAGTTTCCCCATGACAGGGGCAGGGAGGGAAGGTGAGCAGATGACCAGCTTGGCTGCAGCTGCAGGCACAGCCCCCGGCTCTTGGCCAAACGCCACTGCGGCTGGCTTTAGGGCAATCACAGCGGAAGGCACTGGCACATCCTGGGGCAAGGCCTCATAGTGTCTGACTGGGGCTTCCAGCACTGCTGTGAGACCTGACCATGGCTCCCAGCTTGGTGGGCTGCAGGGCAGCCTTTTGCCCAGCTGTGCCACCTTTCACCATGGCTTGGCCTTAGGATGCGGCCTCCACAGACAGGTAGGGTCTTAGGAAGGTGAGGACACCTGGGAGGACAATCTGGGAATTGTGGATACACCAGGCTGGGCAGAGTGCCTGTGAAGTGCATTCCCCCAGCAGGTGAAAAAGCCTCAGTGGTGGTGGGGAAGCCACGCTGTTCTGCAGCAGTGGTATGAGGGAATGGGAGAACGGGAATGGGCAGGACAGCTGTGGGAACTCAGAAGTGGGGAGGGCCCCGGCTGGACACCAGCGGAACTGGGCAGAAGCAGGGCTCTGCAAGGCTCTGACCAGGCCTTAAGGGCGGCCCAAGCCCTTGACATCCTTGGTTGGCCATGGGTGCTGCTTTCACCTCAGCCCTGTGCTAAGTCTGACAGGAACTTCTGTCTCATGAAGAGCAAATTCTAGTGTTTATATTATTGTTACTGGCAGTTATTTTCTTAGAGGAGATCTGCCCAATAATTTTTTTTTTCTTATGATTTAGAAGCTCATTTATAGCTTGGGTTTGCTGCAGCACTGGAGTAGAAATTGTCAAACTTTGTGAAATGCAAGGTAAAACAACACTGATGCTATTCTAATAGGTGAAAAAGTATTAAATATATTTTCCCTTTATCTCTCTGCAGGGTCCTGTTTACTAGAGCTTAAATCTCTTCCAAACAGCAGCCTGAAAGCCCTCTATTTTGCTTTCTACTACATTCCCACTGGGGCAATGCCATGTTTCTTGATATTATTCTTCATCGCACTACCTCTTAATAGGAATAAGAATACTATTGAGAATGACTTTACAGGAGAAGAAACACTGATTTACTTGGTTGTAAAATCATTCCTGGAAGACTGCCTGCTTGTGCTGTAATGTTAAGAGAGAGCCTGTGTTTCAGTCTCTTTGTGAAAACAAGGTTAGGCAAGTGAGAGGTCTTAATAGGCCTTTCTTAGCTCCATCATCTGCTGCTGTCTTTCTGGAGTATATACGCAGGTAACATTGCATGGGCAGGATTAATCATGATTGAGGGATCAGGAAAATATTCAGAAAATGTTTAAAGGCAAACTATGTTTTAGTCCCATAAAACACATCAGATACAAAATTCTTAATCAACTTTTTTCATTGTCCTTCATATGCATGTATACTGCTACCTCTAGAAGTGGGAAATACTCCGGCTTTTTTAGTCCAATATTCATTTCTCCTGGTTTATCTAGTCTTTTTGAAAGACTTAGTAGTTTTGTTCTCTAAGGAAACTAATTGAACTAAATTAGGTATCAGATTTTCTGAATATGGAAAATCCTGATTTTGATATCATTCTCCACACTTCCATGCTCTAATTTGAGAGGTGTATATTCTTCCTCCTCTTTCATGTTGCTGCTTAGAGCCAGAAACACATCTCTGGATGTTCTTTCTTGAAGAAATGCAAATGGTTAGATAAGGAATATTCTACTCTAAACTTTATTTGAGAAATACATATTTTTCACATTTCATATTTGTAAGGATGACAGTAAACATGGTGTACTCACACATCCTGAGAATGACTGTCAGACGTTGTTGATGGCAGTTATTATATCAACAAGGAGAAAATTGGTCTTAATAAGAAAACCATTTTTGACAGTATAATCTCTTTGTCAAAAAAAAAAAGAATCCTAAATATAAATAACTTTTAATTCTACGTGGGAAAATAAATTACTATAAAAGGAGATTTTAAGGTATATGCCAATGTTTTATGCAGTCTTTCATCCCTTTAAACATTTTTTAGTAAAATGATAGAAGCATGGAGTCTACTCTCTGACACTAATTCTTAATCAGACTAAGTATTTCCAGCCTGTAGAAGATTCAACTTCTAGCTCACTTTTCCTGCTTATAATGAACCTGATATTCTATTTTTTTTCAGTGCTTCCATTTTTAAAGATTTTCTACACACTTTTTATAATATAAATCTGAAGTTATCTAATGTTACAGACAGTGTTATGCTGGTGCAAGTTTCCAGCATCTAAATGATGTTACTCAGAACTAGGCTATCCCAGCATGATAGTTGTTTGCATCGAGTTAATTATAAGTCATTTACTTAATTCCTTCTCTCAGTTTTTTGGATTTGGTTGTAGGTGTTTCTCTCCTTTCCAGCGCACAGAAGTGACTTCTTGTTCATGAGTACATATAGGACCTCATTTTCTATCCTGTGCCATATCCACATATACAACCAGACTGTTTCCCTTAAAAAAAAAAAAGGGCTTGACTACGCTGTCTTTTGGCCTGACAGACTTTTCAGCTGTTAAAGAGCTTTGTCTGTCCCTTGCTGTGACCTTCAAATGCCTGAGAGGCGTTTTTCATTTGAAGAAAAAAAAAACAAAACAAAACAAAAAAACCAAGCCACAATTTAATTACCACAAAAAGAACCCAATTCATATGCTTCTGCCCTTTTTCCTGTCCAGGGATAACATCTATCAGTCTGCCATCAAAAAGGTAAACTTGCAGAAAACCAAACTCTTTTTTCCTAAGTAATAGCGCTGAGCTCTTTAGACTTATGGACACTGTCAAGGGAATAACAGTGGACAGGGCAGAAAAGCATGAAGCAATGGAAGATATTCTATTTGTTCCATGTTAGCTGCTAGTTTTGCCTACCTATAGTATGGAATAAAATTAATGTCCATTTTCATTATTCAATGCAAGTGTGATTAAGGAGACTAAAGGACAACCACCAGAGGATTAACTTTAATTAGGTCAAATTTAAATGAGTTACCTTCATTCCCACAGATTCACATGTTTTCACAGTACTCTTCAATGAATTTATTTACATGGCATGTCAGTGACATAGCAGAAGACTGCCAACTCAGTTTACCAGTGACAAACCTGAGAGAGGCCTGGCTATGGTCATACAGAGACTAACAGCAAGTTGGCCGCCAAATTCCCTGGCAGCCACTCAGCATAGACCACATCTTTTTCTTCAAGAGCTTTTAGCATTATGTGACACACACCGAGAAACAAAGTTTGGGAACTGTGACGTCTGCTTTCTTATACTTTAAATTCAGGGAATAAAGATTCTGGATACACAAAAGATTGGTTAGGGAAAGGAGTACAACTACAACTCTGAAATAGTTCTTCCTCTGTATTTTAAATGTACACGGAATGTGGTTTTTATTCTTCAAGAAAATGACCATAACTCAATGTATATAAACTGTGCTTAACAAATTAGAATATTAAGAATATATTTAGGCAATATTTTTACATTTTTGGTTGGAATTTATGCTTTTTTAAAGGAAAAGTTGATGAAAAATAGTACTATTAACAGAAAGGGAAAGTACTAAATGTAAAAACAGTCTTTCAGTGAACAGAACAGATCCTTAACTTTCAAGTGATGAAAGCCCATGCAATTGGACCAAAAACATTTAATACTATTTAATTCAGGCAACTAAATCCATAATATAGAGTAAAAATGGAATTGATAAAAGAATAGAAGAATCTTATATTTGCTTACATGGTTATGAAAAAGGAACAATACATAGTGCACCAGTTTTCTGGACATATTTTATGAGTTCATATTGCTTAATCAGCATTCCTATGATGTGATAATTAGTTAAGTAACTTAGGTAAAAAAAAGAAATAATTGAAGCTTTTATAGACATAAAGGAAATACTAACTGGTGTATAGTATCAACTTAATAAATCTCTCCATAAACACAGCAATGTTAAAATGTAATGAAATATGTATTCAAGGTAGTAATTTGAACCATGTCATTAAGCCTTCAGCAGTGACAACATTACTATTTGTGTTTTTCTATTCGCTCTGCTTCTGGTCTGACCATGGAAAATAAAGCAGATAGTGAAATGCTTCTTACATAAAAATGGTTGACTCAGTCCATTGTCATATACAACTGTGTTTCACCACATTTGAAGGCCCTGCCATATCATATTAAATAAATGCTCCAAACCTATGTTCCACTTGTATTTAATACTACTACATTTGCTTATAACAAAAGTTATAAGCAAATACCTGCCTGTTTTCAACTGTCTTCATGATGCATATGCAGTGAATTAAAAAAAAAAATAAAACAAAACAAACTAAACCAAATCAAAACAACAAAATCACTGAAACTGTTACTCTTTTATGACAAAAATAGAATAGTTTTAGGGAAGAGAGTTTTTAGGGTGAAACATTCTTCATCATAGGTCGTCATTTATTGCTATTTACTTTTATTCTTTCCTAAATAATTTAAGAATATTGTGATTTCTGAATATCGTGACTGAGATATGTAACAAAGTGGAAGGTAGTTATCAATCCCAGACTGCCGAGTGGATAAAACACAAACTCATGAGTGCTGTTTATAAAATATCACAGTATCACAGAGTGGTCAAGCTTTGATCTGGGCTCACCTCCCTGCTCAAGCAGTGCTGCTGAAAGCAGGTTACCCAAGACCATGTCCAGATGGCTTTTCATTATTCCCAAGATGAATATGCCACAGTCATTTCTAGGCAAACTGTTTCTTTCTGTGTTTCCTTTTTCTCATTGCTTTTTGTCCTCTTGTTGGACACTGAAAAAAACAGCCTGACTCCATCTTTGCATCTTCCCTTCAGCTGTTTATATGTGTTGATGAGTTTTCCCTTGAGCCTTCTTCTCTCCAGACTGAATAGTTCTACCTCTCCCAGCCTTACCCCAAAGGAAAGATCACAGAATTATAGACTCATTGAATTATTAGGATTGGATATTATTATTGTATTGAATTATTAGGATTGGATATTATTAGGATTCTAGATCCAAATCCCCTGCCTCAGTCTCCTTCCACTAGACCGTTTATACACAGCCCCATCCAGCCTGGCCTTGTACTCTTTCACGAATGCGGAGTCCGCAACCTCTTTGGACAACATATTCCTTCCTAGTATCTAATGTAAATGTACACTCCTTTAACTTAAGGTTATTACTTCAACTGAAGGCTATTCCTTCAGCTCCTTGGCCTATTACTGCATGCCATTGTCAAAAGTCCATTTCCAGCCCTCTTGAAAGCAACCTTCAGATACTGGAAGGTGCTACAAATTCTCCCCAAAGCCTCTTTTTCTCTGGACTGAGTAACCCAAATTCTCCTAGCCCATTTTCATAGAAGAGATTGTCCAGTCCTGTGGTCAACTTAGTGTCTCTCTTCAGGGCTTGTTCCAGCAGGTCTGTATTTTTCTTTTGCTGGGTGCCCCAGACTTGCATGCAGCACTCCAGGTGGGGTCTTACAAGAGTGGAGTAGAGGGGGACAATCACCTCCACTGACCTGCTGGAAACACCACTTTTGCTGTTGCCTAGGCTGAATTTGGCTTTCTGAGCTGCAAGTGCACATTACTGGGTTATGTTTTCTTTCTCATCAACCAATACCCCTAAATTTTTCTGCTCACAATCAATTCTCCACCCAGCCTATACTTATGATAGGGTTTCCCCAGTCAGGATGCAGGACCTTGCGTTTGGCCTTGTTGAAATCATGAGGTTTCCAAAGGCTCACCTCTTAAGCTTGACTGCTAGTGAGAAAGAGCTAAATACATGTGTTGAATGGATATCCATATGGTAGAGGTTGTCACAGGTTTGTGATATGTGAAGAGATAATTTCACTGTTGAAAAGGCTGCAGCTCTGTTTTCATATATCTAAGTTAATTTACCAAATGGCATACTGTTGGTGCAAGTACTGCAGATTTTGGTGATATGTTTGATGTATTTAAACAGCTAATAGCGTAAGTTCAGTTATGAAACAGTATTTTTGCACAAAACAGTACATTGAGAAAGGGTTGGTGCAGTGACAATGAAAGAAAGTGTTTATGACTAAGACAATGTGTTTGGAACACAATTGTTTCATAACCACTTCAATCAAGTACAGATAATTTCAATATAAATAATTGTGTATGACTATGATTTATATTCTTTCACATCACAGTTACTCTGGAAATTCCACTTTGTTTTGCTGCTTTTCAATGATTACTGTTTGCAGAAGTTATTTATCATCAGTGTATTTAATTTTTCTGTTTCTTGAACCCTTCAGAATTTATTGGTGTTGCTGTAGAAAAGCAAATAAAACTTGTTTGATTTCTTGTTTCAGGGAAATCTTGAAGAGTCTTACACTTTTAATCCTCCAGTCATTAACTGTGCTATGAGGACATTCTGGTGAGGCGGTAAGTTGGTGTAGATCTATTACTTTAATCAGCTGAATTGTCATTTCAGATTTAACTTCTATAACAATGTCCTTCAGTGTCTATCTGACAAACTTGTCTTCTAGGCTCTCTTGGCAAATTTCCAAAACTGTAAATCTGTGATTGATTTCATATGTAGGAAGTGTGAATCACAGAGACATCAGATAATTTCTGTATTTACAGATCAACTGTATGTAAACAGAGCAGTTGATTCCTAGATACTCAATTCCTATTTTCCAGAAATTCTACGTTCCTAACATCTGGAAATCTGGGGGATTGTTGTAATTAGTTTAGTGGAGCACAAGTTGCTCAGGAATGCTAGATATTGTCAGGTTTCCAAATTTCAGTAATCTAGTTATCAACTACTTGTCAG
>VWZV01004458.1:274-10822 GCA_013397155.1 Irena cyanogastra
TCTTTCTTTTCATAAAGAGTGAGGAATACAGAAAAAAAGAACTGATCTAAGAAGTCAAACTAGAGACTCAGTCCCATTTTCAGGATGAAGCAAGTTTTCAGATAAGCAATGTAACTAATGCAAGTGTCTGTATTAGACTTTTCATTTTAGGAGCTTTTTACCTCATTGTCAGACAGCTCAACAGAAATAAAGCTTCCATGTTTTGAAAATATTAGGGCTTTATGAATTACTGCTGCTCATGTGAATGACTTGAAAACATAATCTTACAGATTATCACATCAGTTCTCCAGGGGAGAACATGGCCATGTTTTCAATTTCTTGCACATAAATAAGAAGATTAACAGCTATTTCANACACTATTTTTATCAGCTTTCTACTGCCTGCCCAAACAACTAGGCTCTTATGGAAGAATATTAGTCCAGTAGTGGAGAGTGTAGCTCTTGAACAAAAGGAGTAAGGAAAAGGTTAAATTAAGAAGTAATTAGGTTAAATAGAAATATTTTCTGTGTTAAACAAGTTTTAAATTGGTAATAAAGCAATAAATAAAACATCAGAAATAAAAAACATGAGAAAAATAATTATTCTCTTTATTATTCAATCTCTTAAGTGCTTCTGCAAGCAAAATGTTAGCATTTCTGGTTTAGAGCTTTAAACACCAGCATTTATACAAATTAAATGGCTCAAAATTCCATACACTCAATAGCACTGATCAAAAAAAAAGTATTTGTCTAGAATATAAGCATTTGGAGGATATAAAGAGAAAATTCTCAGAAAAAAACCAGTTTAAATAACTAACATTAAACAAACACTCAGAGTTGATATTTTAACCTTATCTAGATAAAAAGCCTTATTCACATAGGAAAGAAAATAATTTTCTGCAATACTTACAGTTGGTTGAATAAACTCTTAACACTTGAAGACATGGCAATACTAGCCTGTGGTTCTGCAAATTATGCTTGACTAAATTCAATGATATGTTTAGGACACCATTTATTCTTGCTTTCATGCCAATCTTCTTGTCTGACATCAAAAAAATATAAGAAAAATCACACTAATTATGAAATTGTTAAAAAAATAGAAGTTAAATTCTGAATTCTTTCTGCTGATGTCAACTCTGTTTATCTGCTTTCCACCATTCTTTCCTCCCCTCTAATTTACTTCACTTTTTTTTCCCTTCTCTACCAATTCTGAGTATGTGGATGCTTACCCAATAACAGAAAAAAATACCAAGTTTCAATTATAAAACTGTAACTATTAAGCCATAATATCACCTTTTGGACCAATTTTTGCAAGAAGAGTATGAAGAAGCACCATTAGTTCTTCATTTGATGGAGAGTCTTTGCTGGCAGTCAAAAGCAGCTGTAACAAGATCTGTGTCCCTCCTTTGGTGACTAAGACACTTGCTTTCCGACCTCCACCTAGAAATTAAAACTGAACTGATACATCTAAAGCCAAAGAACAATTAAATAGCTAAGATACAGTTCTAATGAAGTTAGTCTTTAGAACAGTATTTTCTTTATATGTGACTGCACTATGAAGAACATGCTAGACTTACAGCAACATAAACTATTGTGTAGGATTATTAGAAAGGTAACTTCAGTCTTTACATTCTTTTAATTCTGCGTATACACCAGCAATCAACAACAAAAAATAAAATAATGATGATTTACAAAAAACCAAACAACAATAAAAAGTAACTAGAAAAAAAAACAAAAAAATCTGAAAAACAAAGCATAAATATAATCATATATTACTCCTTAATGAAAACTTACCAACTGACACTATCTCAATGAGAATATTCAATATATTTAGAATAGTTTGAGGATCTCTTGTATTCTGCAATAAAAAAGAGAGATCTGTACATGGCTGTCTAATACCATGGTTTGGATACTTAAAGATAGGAGGAATTGCCACCACAAAATGAAATAGAACTTCAGATGTACCCACGTAGCAACCATCCCACTATGCAGCCCAAATTAACCACAAAACCAATTAAAACACACTTTGTAGTATGGCACATCAAGTAGAACTGATAGGTGACAGGCAATTTCTTAAAATATCTAAATATCAGGGAGAGAAATTCACAAGTAGGTTACTTAAAGACAGTACCTATTTATAACAGACCAACACAAGTTTTGAAGACTCCATAGGATAACAACGCATTTTATTATACAAATGTAGCAATAAATATATACATTTCATAATGATAAAATGTAAAACTGCTATGAACCCATAACAACAAAAATTAAAAGATTTTACCTCTAGGGTTGACAGGATAACTTCTATTCCAGTGGAGCCCTTAGAAGTCATCTCCTTCCTGACTTTTTCTGTCAGAGAAAAAGACCAATATTGGCTTGCAGAAAAAAAATGTTATCATCTACAAATTGACAAGAAAATTCTCACTGCAAATAATAAAACTTATTAAAAATGCATATATGTATATACTAAGAACTAAGTAAAAGACTTAAGCAATTTTAAAACTAATTTTTGTTTTCAATTGTTCAATCTAGTGATGGCCTAGGAAAAAAAAGTAAAGAAAAATACCAGTAAGAAAGCTGCCTTCCAGATATTTCTACTTTTCATATATATATATAACACACAGACATATATATATATGAAGCAAATTATTACTTAAACTACAGCTATCTGACAACACAAAATGGACTCAACACTACCAATACTATACTAGATACATTAAACATGGTCTTAAACAGACATTTTCAACAATCAGTGACAAAAAGAGATAGATAATCAACTTCTCTAAACAAAAACTTAAGTCCAACAAGGGAGATACAAAAAGCAAGGGTCAAAAGGGAAACTACTAACACCACAAAGCTTAGATAATTACCTTGACTCTGGACCAGATGAAGGATCTTTGAGGTAACATGTCTGGCACTGTCTGATTCTCTCAATACAGAGTCCAAATTGATCTTCTCCAGCTGTGACAGCAGGGATATAGCCCGAGAATTGGCAGAAACACTACAAAAAATATATGATTTCTCCATCTAAATCAGAGAAAAAAGGTCCTAACAACAGAAACTTGATGCTAGAGTAATGAGTGTGGCTAATTCACTTCCATATTTTATCTGGATTGGAAAACAGTCTTAATTCTCAATTTTGGCAAACTTACAGATTTTGCAAAGCCTGCACTGCAGCAGACTAACTGTATGTAACAGCATCTCCAAAAGCAACTGTGTAGAGGGAAATCAGTTGCAGCAAGTAAAATGCGGCTATAGGTACAAATGTTCTTCATCTGTCATCTAGAGCGACTTATATTTAATAATTTCTGTTAAGTGACAGGATACCCTATCAAACCTGCCATTCACAGAAAAACTGGCTACAAACAGACTGAACAAGTGCTTGTCTCACAGGATGGCACTTCAGAAAAGGAAGAAAATAATGTTATTCGTGAAGTGAGCAAACTAGCACACACCAGCTGAAGAAAAAGAACACCATTTTCAAGAAAAAAACTTAGAAAGGTTTCTAAAATTATCATCCAAGTTTGGATGATTTTTGAATACAAGGGTATTTTGGCCTGCTGTCATGGGTTTATGCTGGCCACAGGCCAGGCACCACCAAAGCCACTCACTCACTCACTCCCCTCTGCAGCTGGACAGAGGAGAGAAAATTTAACAAAAGGTTCATAAGAGATAAAGACTGGGAGAGATCACTCACCAAATATCATCATGGGAGAAACAGGCTCAACTTAGAGATATGAAGTGAATTTATTACTGACAAAATCAGAGCAGCTTAATGAGAAAGTAAAATAACCCTTTTAAAACAGCTTCCTGCCACCCCTCCTTCCTTCCACCTCTGCCTCCTAGCCCAGCAGCGCAGGGAGACAGGGAGTGGGGGTTTTGGCCAGTTCATCACATGAGGCTTCTCGTGCTGCTCAGGGAGAGGAGCCATTCCCCTGCTGCACTGTGGGGTCCCTCCCACGGAAGACAGTTCTCCATGAACTTCTCCAGCATGAGTCCATCTCACGAGCAGCAGCTCTCAGTGACCTGCTGCAATGTGAGTCCATCCCACGGGCAACAGTCCTCTCAAAACTGCTGCAGCCTGGGTCACTCTTCCTCAGGGTGCAGTCCTCCAAGGACAGGCTGCTCCAGCACGGGGCCTCCCTTGGGTTCATAGACTCCTTTGTGCATCCGCCTGCTCCAGGCTGGGTCTCCTCCATGGGCTGCAGGTGGATCTCTGCATCCCCATGGACTTCCACGGGCTGCAGGGGCACAGCTGCTTCATCATGGTTTGCACCACGGCCTGCAGGGGCATCTCAGCTCTGGTGCCTTGAGCACCTCCTCCTCCTCCTCCTCCTTCTGCACTGACCTTGCTGTCTGCAGAGCTGTTCCGCTCATGTGTTCTCACCCTACTCTTCTCTGGCCACTATTACATCAGCACGATAACTTTTTTCTCTTTTATCTTAAACCTGTTATCACAGGAGTGTTACTGCCATTTCTGACTGCCCCAGTCTTGGCCTGAAGCACGTCTGTCTTGGAGCCACCAGGGATTGGCTCTGCTGGACATGGAGGAAACTTCCAACAGCCTCTCACAGAAACTGCCCCTGTAGCCTCACCCCTGCAGCCTCCCCCCTGCTATCAGAACCAGCAAAACCAATAGTCCTGCCAACAAAAAATTGCCTTGAAAATGTATTTTAGTGTAAGACACCACCTCAGTCCAGGCATTTAGACAGATAGGTAGAAAGAAATAATTGCTCAAAGTGTTTATTCTAAACAGAGTCAGTATAGATACTGTTCTATACTTTTAGATCATAATGATTATTCAGAATAGTTTTGAGATTCACATTCCTACATTATAGTAATTTTTAAACAGATGTTTAACATTTTAATTGTGGTCATGCAATTAACTATAGGAAACTATGTCTTCCATGCATTAACTACCTTGGCTTTTCATTCATAATGTTAGAATCCTACAATAATCAACAATAATTCATTTTACACACACATTGCTCTATCTACAATAAAACTAAAGTCTACAATACTAGCTTTATGAAGTCAGTCAGTTTTGTTTATAACAAAGAGTAATTATTACTCCTTGATTTATATCTTACATCTGTGCAAAGGTTTCACACTTACAGTTAACTCTACTAAAATGTTAAAATTAAGGGGCAAAGTTAGCTGAGGGCAAAAGTTATACCACCAGGAAAGCAAATTTATGTGAGAGCTGCACAGGAAACTGCTTCCACCACTCTCACTTTTCCACACTGACATGTAACTGAGAAGCATAGCCAAAAATCAATTTGAGATTACAGATGATACTTACAAGCTGGTAACAACAGGAATAAGAAATGGCTATATTAATTACAGCTCTTACATAGAAGTAATCTTATATTGTGAAGTAAGACTATCACTTCTCAGGTATTTGCTAGACATTGATTAAAATTTTTTAAAATTTAATTATTATTTTATTAATTATTAAAATTTTAATTATTCAAGTTTAATTATTTTCAATCTACATTTAATCTGTCTTGGATGCTGAAACATTAATTTCCTTGTCATAATCACTCCAATCCTTTCTCATGATCTAACACCATGGTGAATAATATAAAGCCACTATTATTCGCATAAGCTTTGTTTTGCTTATCTCTGCTTCTTTGTTTATCCACTGAACTTAAAATGCTCCAAAATTGACCTAAGCTTGTAATAAAACCCACAAGCTCTGTTGATCCAATACACAAACTGACTAAATTATATAGGATGTTATCTTCACCAGCTCCACAACAAAAAGAAGTAAGAGTCCAGCCAACCCACACGTAAGCCGATGTGTAAGAGAACTGCTGCTTCAACTCGTGTGTGTGTGTATCACTTCCATTGTGGTATACCATTGGTCCCACAACGAAATTAATGTCCTTTGAAAGCTGAAAACAATCCAAGAAAGTAAAGCTGATGCTCAGGAATAAATAATAATAATAACAGAAATAACAATAATAATAACAACAAAAGTATTTTTTTAAAAAAAGTTTTTGCAAGATAGAATTCACCTATAGGCATTAAAATGTCAGAGCAAACCTGATTTTTGACTGTTGCAGCCTGGAAAATTCAAGCAACACTGACACATTGAAGCAATTTACCACGTACAGGAAGCTGGCGTCTAACGTAATTCCTCCACAGTTAATAAAAGCTTTAGGTAGGGTAAATAATTCTCAGTACTGGGTGGTATAACAACTTAAGTTCTAAGATTTAAAGTTATAATCTCCTCCTGGGGACAGAGTTTCTATCAACAGCAGTAAGTGCTTATTACAGCAGAGATATCTTTAAAATGGATTTAGGCTATTCATCTTGTATAAAGTCTTCCAACATAAATATTGCAGCTATCTGCATTTCATGTCTTCAGCATACACAACAAAGCATCCTTAAAAACTAACACCAGCCAATGCTGAAATGCAAATAAAGCCCTTATTTCCTCTTAGTTATAGCTGAGTTTTCTTCTTAAAACAAGAATTATACTCTTATTTACCAACATTCTACACTAATCTACATAGTGGTTATAAAACTATTTGATAATTTTCCATGCCTGCACAGTACATCAAAAAGACCATAGGACAGGAATTACAATAGCCAGCCAGACATATAGCAGCAGCGTCAGTAATGTTGCTGTGACCACCCATTTGACCTCAGAACAAAATGAAAGCAGAAGCTGTAATGAGACTCTCTCATAATTGTAATGTAAACACATATGTTTTGACCAATTAACCATTCAGCGTCCAAATCTAGGAGACAGTTCTCCAAAACGGAGAGGCACCATGGAATTCAGTATTTTCAATCCCACAAGAAACAGTCAGAATGAACTCTGTCCTGTCAGAGGTATGTATGTTTTCTCTCAAGCTGCCAACATTGCAGAACCTCAAAGGAATATCCTGAAGACTGTGGACAGACTTTCATAGGGTGACCAGACACAGAGACACAGCAGGAGCCAAAGACTCAAGAGGAAGAGCTGAGACTTTCCTGTGCTTGTACTGTGAAGGCATAAAAGCCGAGGGGTTCCTTTGCTAGTGGTCGCTCCTAGGAAGCACCAGCTCAAGATGTTTCTGTGTTACTGCACCATGAGTTAACTGGTTTATAGAATGAGACATTGGAGACTTTGCTAAGGGAAACCTGGGGTCAAACTCGTACAAACGCAATGCAGACTAGTCTCAAGAATTCTGACTGGAGTATCCAATATGAATTTGAATCATCACCTATCAAACTAGAAGAAGACTAACTATGGTTTCTACTCAGTCAAAAGCCACTGTCAAAAGGAATGGGATGACTCAGACTGACCTGACACATCAACATGCTGCTGTCCAGGTCTCAAGCTGCAGTGAGTGCCTGAGCTTGTCACTGATGCTGGAGGGCAGCTGAGACAACATGAGAGTAGTTTTCTCACGAGGTGAAGAACCCTTCTTGTTATTAGGACATTTTTCACCCCATCCATTCTAAAGCCGTCTTGTAAGAGCACTCGGTCACGGAAGGTTACATAGAGTCTCTATTATCTTCAGTTACTAAAAAACATGACTAGAGAGCAGCAGAAGAAAGTTCATAACACATAAAAACTAATCTCTTCATATCTGGATAAACACCAGAGCTGCTCTTCATGACATATATATGCCAAACCAATCCCTGATGATCTGCAAAAGTGATTCAATAACCAAAGGCAATCTCATTCTTTGTATCCCTTCGTTTGAAAGGCTTTCTCCCTGAAGTTTAATATTGTCATTTCAGGCACTTCTTACTATAAATGCAACTCTCCTTTATCTGTTCCAGTGACATACCTCTCTAAGCACAGTATCTTGCACATATTTCCATCAAATATTTTATATCATTTTCTGCATTTCACAAGAGAATTTTGAAATAATTTGGTCCACCAGTAGTTTTGCAGATCTTTCGAACTTCAAGTTGTCTGTAATTTTAAAAGCTTTTCTCTCTTACAGATCATTAGTAAAAAACCAGAATATTTCCCACCATTAGCTGTAATCAGAAAGAGAGAGAGCAAATTCGGAAGTAAATTGTGCACCATTTCCTTCTGACAGCCATCAGCTACCACTGATCTTGTATCCAGTCAGTGCTCTACTCTATCCAAAGATAACCCATAATTATTATCCTCTGATAGATTTACACTTTCTTTAAGCATCTTGAGGTGAAGTGTACCAGGCTTAGTTGATCCGGTACAGCTCATGTCTCCACAGGCAGGAAACTCTTTCTCCATCCCACATTCAAATGCTACCGTTCAAAATGCCCCTCATACCACCACTTTGCCTGCATAAAGGAAGCACCCCTGTCCTATTGTCAACTGTTACCAAAACTTACAACATGGGAGCTTTGTGGATTTCCTTCTTCTCTGGTCAGGAAAGCCACAAGTAGATAATACAGAAGCATGCCCAGAAAGTGAAGAACAGAGGACTTCACCCTTGAAAGACGTTCACATTTGAAAGAAAACTTCCTCAACAAGAAAATATCTTCTCAAAGATGGATTACCCATTACAGGGACACTTCTTTCACTCCCGAAAGATTTAAGCATTTGAACTCTGATAATGAAGAAGTGCTAGATTCACAATCCTCCATTACTCACTGTATGCCACTTTCACTGTCACATGCTAAAACACATCATTGTAGTTTTCTACATGTCTAGCCACAATGAGAAAGATAACTCTAAGCCACAGCTGCTCATAAACATTCATTTATCTTAGAATGGTTTTTGGCTATTGACCTTGCAAGAAGCCTTACAAAATATAATAGTTAAATGAAGGATGTAATGAGTTTCTCAATTATACCTACTTCCCCTGAAACTGCTATTTGCAGTCAGCTAGCACACAGATGTATAAGGGAGTTCCTTCTTCCCCACAGTAAACAGATCTGCATTTTGGCACATTATCATGAGCCTTTAAAACAGGCAGGCTTCTCTTGAGTTAGTTCGGGTTTTATTCCAACACAAAAAATTTCAAAATGTCTTTTTTTTCTCAACCACTTTCACAGTTAGCAAGTAATCGTTAGAGAGCTAATACTTCTGATTAATTCATAGCTGTCTCTGTACACAGAGTCACCATAATTTATTCAAAACTCAGGGAACAACTGTTTTGAATTGCAGGGATGGAAGCTTTCATTTTGTCTCTAAGTAAAGAAGATTAAGTGGCACTTAAGTAGCAACTCTGCAAAGACCTAACATTCTTTGTGATAGTATATTTTATGCATTATAGTTTTCAAGAATACTCTTTGCTGACAGAGAGCTTGCTTTGCCTATCATAATGCCTAAGGGGCTAGTCTACCACAAGAACAAAATGTAAGAGGTTTTTTACCATTTCTTTTGATCTACCCCTCAAAAAAACAGGAAAAACCAGCCTGGTATCAACCCTAACCCTGTTCCACCCAAAGTCAGCAAAAGTAAGGATGATTCTACCTACAAAAATTTAAACTCAACTTTTAAATAGATCCCAAGATATAAACATAATTCACAGTAGAGAATGTTCGTAATGAAAATTCACCTCACACAGAAAAGAACTGGTACTTCAGGAAACTAAGATTGAAGCCAAAATTCCCAATTTTGCTGACGTTTTTCTTTAATCTGATTAGATGGTTTGATTTAACAAGGTGGTTTAACAAGGTGCTACCTTAAAAAAAAGTAAGATTGAAAGCCTTTAAATAGTTTCCTCATGCTTAAAAGTCTTCCAGAGATAATTTCACAAATTTCTCAAATGCTAGCTAAGACAGGTTCACATGAAAATAACAAACACAGCTTTCCAACCTGATATTTGCATCTCACTCTGGTTTGTCCTAGCTACGTGTTGGATGGCAAGATTGTTGCAGGATGACATACATCTTATGACAAATTCATGGCTTCTTACACAGTATAATAAACTTCTTTAATTCCTTCAGTAGAAATAACTTTATGTTTTGCCAACATGTGCATAAAATTATGAAATTAATTAAATTTTCAATTAAATTTAATATGTATTTTATATTTGAACATATTTAACATTAACTGAAAATTAAGATTTAAAAAGTTATTTTTTAAATGCAAAGGTACTTTGTGTTAATCAATATTGATTCCCTTGGTGTTTCAGGACAGCAACTGGTACATACCTACTAGAGACCCACAATCTGTGTTTTACTTATCTTCTTACTATGAAGATAAAGATATTCTAAGATAAAGACTGTTTTTTCACAAATCTCGAATAGCTCGATGCTAAGAGGTGACCATAGTTTTAAATTTACCTTTTTTCTGAAGATGTTTTTGCTTTGTTCATATCGGAAATATGATTCTTCAAATCACCATCTCTGACAACCTGTAAGATATTGAGCAACTACGTATTATTGACATCTTTTGTTCTTAGAGAAGAAATGCTGCCACCATACTGAATGTCCCTTTGCTAGAAACGCTAAATTAAGTTAATTCACAGTAATTGCATTTCTCCACACTGTCACAAGCTCTTCTCCGTTCACACTATTTGATCCAGCTTTTAAAACTAACTATTGCATTTTAAGTATGGAGTATGATTCTGCATTATAATTCAGGCCTACCAAAATTCAGAAAGTCTGATTACAATAAAACAGAAAC
>VWZV01004467.1:10783-38341 GCA_013397155.1 Irena cyanogastra
TTCAGGCATAACCCATCCTCCTGTTACTATTTCAAATTGTCCCTCTTTTATTAACCTGAAAAATACATAAATCATATTCAGAATCTTCCATATGAAAACACACTCATAAAAAATCAATTTCTGTATATACTCAACAGGCATTTACCACCAATGCGATTTGAAAATCTAAATTGTTTGTGCTACTTTCATCACTGGGCTATATTTCTTTAATCAAACAGAGGAAAATGAACTATTGAACATTGAAGTATTTAATGTTCTTGTGCAAAGAAAACCAGCTCTACTGCATGTGCCCTGTTAGATATTTTTAAAAATCAGGAGGAAAGCTGTTTCCTGCACAGATTACAAAAACAAAATATATGTGCCACAGCACTGAAGGTCAACTGAGCAAGATGCTTTGACACTGCACATTTCAAGCACTGCTAATATCTTCCCACCTTTGATCTAATATTCTTTTTAGAGTTTTAGAGAGCTGATAGATCTTGGAAGTTGGTTGTATTTATGAATGCCTCAGAACATCTCACTGATCAAAATGCCTTCGTGAAACAGGTCACAGAACAACCTGGTCTCTCTGTTGTCAATGAACACAAAGATCACACCCCCAGCATCAGGTTGTCCCTAGAGTTTCAGCACTTACATTGTTCACCAGCGTAGAAGTGTTTAATGAATTCAAAAAAAAAAACCACAGTGAACTCATCAAGACTTAGTCCCATCACAGATGGTATCATAAGAGTAATGAAAATCATGTAACAAAAATCATCTCAAATGCAGTTCCTCCAGTTCTTCTCCAGTCTCAAGTGCAGCTTAACCAATACCTGACTCCTCTGAAGAGGAGTTCCCTAGTGACTGTCATTTGCTATTTACTGTGCTCCAAGGGATGTTTTCAATGTCAAAAAACCACACAGATCTGTTATAATACTCACCCACTGCACACAAATATTTTTAACAAGTAGCTCTTTTTGAGCTAGACTCCAAAACTCCCACCTTTACCTAACCTTTGGGGTTATGGAGATCTCACAGGCTTAGTGCATACTGCAACTCACGCATCTCAAAGAGGGGCATGAGAAGGAGGCTATCACAAGGATGAGCTAAGAACTGTTGGATCCTGTTTTAAAGCCAAGTAAAACTAAAAAAAAGTCCCCACTTTTTGAAAACTCCAAACTAGATCCATACTGCAAGTTTATCCAAGCAGTGTACTTCTTTGTCTCAATGCCTAGGCAAACCTTTTACTTCTATATTCTGTTTTGACTCGTGATTTTAAAAATTACCAAGAAGATTGGGGGTGTAGAGTATGTACTATTTTACCATTAAAGCAGCTGCATGTTTATAAAAACTCTTTGTACTTAAACACAAAAGAAACTTACAAATTTTTATTCAAATAAAAATCACATTAAATCCTCATGCATTATAAGAAGGAAAAAATATCACATATAAATAGCTCATATGAAAGATTGTATTTATTTTATTGCAAATTCCTTAGTGTCATTTCAAATAAAGATTATAATCCTACTCCCTTACAATTTGAATGACATGTTCATGGTTGCACATGGCAACTTTTAGTCAAATTTTTAGGCAACTGAGTAATTTTCTCCACTTCTCCAAGCAGATTCCTACTTTGCAACTGCGAGGAAACCAAACCAAGCCCAAAAAGTCAGAATTGAAGAAGTTGGCTTTTCTAGCAATTCTCATCAAAGTGAAATCTCAAGTTCACAGTGTAGTCAAATACACAAAATCTCAAAACAAGACACACAGAAGAAAAGTTCAGTATTCAAACCTTTTCACAGCATCTTTTTTTTGGCTATCGATTCCATCCCACCATTTTGAAAAGTAAGAAATCTCAGACCATATAAATTTCCTTCGGTTGTCTTCTTGCAGTTTTATAACCATGTTATTTAAAATATGCTGTGTCTGATCTCTGAAGTAATCATCAAAAGTCTTCAGCCAACCTAGGAAAAAGGAAATATGAAATGACGCCTGTTCAGAGAATTGGGTTCTTATTCTCCTTAGAGAACAGTCCCTGAGAGAACTGGCTCCTTCTCACTCCCCAGAAAAAGGTAAGTAAAGACTATTCTTAAAAAGCTTTACGTGCCATGGACAGCTTGAAGTGCTAAATGTCCAAGGAGTTTCTTTTTACAAAGATTACATGTTTTATTTCCTAAATGTATAAACATATGGAAATTATTAGGCTTTTCACTTTCTAGTTTTTCTATGTTTTGCATAGTAGAATATTTGATTAACAGAATACATGAAGTCAAATAATTGCGCTTCAGTGACATGCAAAGGAAAAAGACATTTTAACCACATTTTCAGACTTTACAGTCTTAAAATTCTTTGACCTCTTCATAATACCGTGCATTAGAGAGTAAATGCATCTTTCTTCACAGAACCTGTAACTACAGCTGCAAAAATTAAGTCTATTTAGTAATTACTGTACAGTGTCACATTCCTACTCCTAGCAGCTTTTGTCACGTATGCCCATTTTAAGATCTTGTGAAAGCTTCCACACGGGGTGAAAACAGCACTCCAGACAAATATCACACTAGTAATTCCACTCTGATTTCCCAAATCAGTTCTGCAGAGCCATTGCCATTCTAATAGTGCCACTCTGCTTATAGGATACAGGATTAGGCTGTTATGCAATAACATTATATTGTTTCAAGGAAGTTACATAAATGCAGAAACTTCTACTACTAAAAAATAATTCTCAAATTTAGTTTAAAAAAACTTCACAACTAAATAAAGTCTGACTATTGACTCAGAAAGGATATATTATGCCTTTTTTTAGAGATACAAAGACCCAAACATTCTTCTTATGTAGATGCAGAGATACTGTTTTTAATTTGCAAAAGAAGAAATAAAACTGTAACACTCTAGAGGAAAAGTTCTACATCACTCTTTTTTTCTTTTACAAATGTTTAGCATCTAGAAGACTCACCACCTTTGATACAAGTTTCTGTACAGATCAACAAGTGGGGTCTAATCTGTCTTAAATGGGGAAAATGCATTTTGTCAAGATAGTTAACATGAGGGCTTAAAGCATAAAATTAAAACATACTTTCTTTAGAGGAATGAAAATGGCTTAATACAAAAAACAGTTGACAGTAAATTACTGCTATGCAATAGTTTAAAGGCTGAAAAAAAAAAAGTGATGAATAATCTGAATTTGTAATCCAATTTCTTTCTGACCTCTTCCCACTTAAGTCTGGGCTGGTTTTTTTTTAAACGGAGGCTTCTACCCAAAGAATTGAGATCACATAGCAAATTCTTCTTTTTCTAAGTCTCATTTACTTTTCAACAAATCAAAGGAATATTTTACTGATAATTACATTAAAAATATCCACACGTATTAGACTGCCAGTTTATCGCTTTATAACAGAAATTTCTTCTGCAAGAGACAGTATCATCCTGGCACACAACTAAAAGAGCACAAATTAAAACCATCCTATGATTTTCCTGTACAGAAATACATCATCATAATAAACTATTTAAAAATATTTTTACATTGCAGCAATAAAAGCAAATTTACATTAAATTACTCTTATGTAACATTCTTAAAAACATTAATACACCAGCCTAACTGAAACACTGAGTTAAATGTCAAAGTAGCTGACAAAAGAATACAGTATGATGTAGGAAGAACAGTGTTATAATGAAATCATTGTTTTGTTTTAACATACTCAGTTTATTAAGCTAAGGAAGATTGTAACATGGTTAACACACTGAACACACTCCAGAGAGTCCTAGGAAATTTTCACAGGTGTTAATAGATTAAGCTGAAAACCAACAGAAAGCCCTCTGAAATGTAATTACCATACATCTACTTATTTATTAATTGAACACAATATTCTGCATTGAAAAGGGCCCATAATGTTCATCTAGTCAAACTGTCTGACCACTTCTGGGTCAACCAAAAAAAATGTTGTTAAGAGCATTATCCAACTTCCTCTGAAACAACCTGCCCAGGAAGCTGCAGAGAGCAGTGAGGTCACCCCTCAGCCTCCTCTGCTCCAAAATGGACAAACCCCGACTCCTCAGCAGCCCCTCACAGGACAGCCCTTCCAGCCCTTCCACAGCTCCACTGCCCTGCCCTGGGTGCATCCCAGTGCCTTCACATCCTTCCTACACTGTGGTGCTCTAAACCCAATGACTTCCAGAGACTTTTCAATTTCGCATTGAGACACACAATAGAAATTTAAAAATTAAAAAAAAACCACAAAGGCTAAACAAAATAATGGATTAAGCAATATACAGTTGCTTGCTACAGTATTATTTCACACCTCAGTCCCTAATACAACATAAGAATCTACAACTCAAGTTCATTCTTGTGCTTATCCACAAACTAAGAATTTGTTCCTAGGCTGAAAGAAAAGGTTTACCAGTGCATTTCAAAAAGGAAACTTTCAATACAAAGACAGTTTACACATGGAAAAACTGCAAGAGTTTAAAGCTCCAATTACCAAGACTAAATATGCTACTAACAGCAAAATAATGCTAGGTGGTTTAAATGTACATAAAGCCCTTGGTCAACATAAAAATCACATGATCACAGAATCTCTGAGGTTGTAAAACACCTCTGAAATTATCAAGTCCAGCCTCTGACTAACCACCACCTTGTAAATCATAACATGACACTGAGTGCCACTTGCAGTTTTTCCTTTAACACCTCCAAGGATGGTGACTCCACCATTTCAATGTTTAACAACCCTGTAAACAAGACAAAAAATAGTACTGTCTTTCATATTATTATGCTAGGCTTCACTTAATACATATTGAGGACTTTGCCAGATACTTTCATTTTCTGCCAGCCTATGTATAATAACAGAGGGTTCACACTGCTGAGCTGCTTGCCTTTTGATTCTCTCTCTCTCACACTTGTCCTCAAAAGTGTGGAAACTTGCTCACCCTAACCCCATCTCCTTGAGATTTATCATTATTATGCAGCTGTTTAATCAAAATTTTTCCCCCCACTGTAATGTAAATTTACTTGGCTTGGCAGCAGACTCCAAGAATCGTGTCTGAATACCAACAGAACTCATTGCTCTGCAAAAAATCCTGAAACATTTTATTAACTGATTTGCCACTATTCCTGCCTACACTTTCCAGTCCAAATTCTTTCTTGAAGCTCTATCAGCTCTCTGCACTAGAGAAAGGCAGTCTTGTGTCTCAGCATGGCTGACACAGATGTAGACATAAAGGGAAACTTTCAGGACGAAATCAGAACAGAAGCTGACAAATTTGCATCATTCAAAAAGTAACTTTAATAAGAAAAAGCATTTCATTTGTTCATGGCAAGGATCACAAATCCATTTCTAGCAAAAGTATTTAGGTACTACTCACATATACCTGTAAGACTCCTGTGTTGTTTTTTTACATTTGCATTTTTGTCTTTTGTTTTAAAATTAACAGTTGAAATAAAACAAAATAGGCTTCTCAATTGCTTACTTCCACAAGTGAAGTATGTTTAAGAGGAAACGTGCCTTTAAAAAAATTCCTTGTTTCTGATGAAGTCTATTTTAATGAAGAGGCAGATCATCTCATGAATTTCTGAAATATTATGCCAGTATATAGTAGATTAATGCATTTTTGGTAGAAGTTTGCATCTCTAATTTACTTTTCAGGAGATCATAATTAATTTCACTGAGTCTAAAATTCACTCATCAGTGACACTTCTTGCAACACAAGAAACTTGAGTAATTTATTTATTTTATGTCAGTATTAAATAAAACCATTAAATTTCAGCTAGCACTATACAGCTTTCCAGAAAATAAAAGCATTCTCTTCACAAATATATTAGTGGAACTTCAGTTCTTGGTCTTTAAAATGTACACCCAAGCTAGTAAAAATTATCGGTAATTTTTTTTTACATTTATGCTTGATTCACACGTACTATTCCTGTGAGAAGACACAGTCAAGTGGCTGTTTCAATAGCTCAGGAAGCAAAAAAGTGTCATAAACAAGGATGTCCTTGTTCTTAATTGCATCCAAGCTCCACAAAATGTAACAGTAAAAGGTTTTCATAGAACAAACAAACAAACAAAACCAAAAAAGAAAAAAACAAAAAAACCCAACCAAACAAACAAAAGGACATGTAGCCATGACTTCTTACCTCTAAAAGAAGAGCTCTAAAGAATTTTAGCATGGTGTGCATGTGTGTTTAATTGATCATACTCAGGCAATGACAATAAGGAAAATACTAGAAATAAATCCAAAAGCTAAGTTTTAACTGACATTTTAGTAAGTATGATTACACATGAAAATAATTTGGCATTAGATCCTTTGTAGATTCAGCATTTTAAAAGGTCTCTTATTTTAAAGTAGAGAATACACTTTTTTTTTCTAGAAGTACTGCATCACTCTATGATGTAAAATACAGACCAGACGTACAAGTTAATATCTTATGAATGTTTCTGACACGATATTTCAGTAGTAATTTCACCAAAAAGTATCTTTTCAACACAGATGAATGAGTCACAGCCAAGATTGAAATAAAACTTGAAAAACCCAATGGTAAGACAACCTCAACTTAAAACTAAAAGCTGTATAAGATTGTTTCTCATTTTTCTGTTTCACATAGTCCAATCAGAGAAAAAGTCCCCTGAAACATTCCTGTGTTAAAGGATTCATTCTGATTCAAAAGGAATTAGATGAGCTTCTTGTTCCTGCAAAATATGTACCAAAATAAAACAATTTAAGTAGAAGAAGATACACTGAAATCTAAAAAGCATGACAGTGTATTTACTTTTCCAACAGCATACCTTAACTTGTAAAAGATCTCTGCTTAAGGTAAAACAAGAATAATTTGATTTATCAGGCTTAATTTCATAAGCATAACTAAAAACTCAAATGATTGCACATTTCACGAAAAGTCAAATCTGCCATGATCTGTGAGGTACTACCAAAATTATAATTAGATGTCTTACATTTTAAGTCCTATGCAAGATCTACTTTTGCCTTTGTACATATCAAATCTGCTGCCATCATAGCTAAGATGGAAAGAGAATTTCTACTGATGAGCAGTCAAAAGTGTCCTTTCTGTAACAGTCCTGTTGATTTTCAAAGGAACTGCACCTCTTCTGCAAACACAGAAATACTGAGAAATAAGCCAGGAACAAAACTCTTAAGTTCCTTCATTAAGCACATCAAAAAAAAACTTGTGAGCCACCCATTTCTTCTATTTTGGCGGGTCAGACAACAGTTTAAGCAATCTCTGTTCCAAACACGTCAGGAAAACTAAGAAGTCACCAGAAAAACATATCCAAACTCAGTCAACAGAAAAGGTATGTGAAACTCCATGGTATATTAACAGCATCAAATTTTATGGCTAAGTTTTCTTATATCTTAACACTGACTTACGTCTATATAGATTTCCTCCTAAGAAATGGAGACTGTCTTAAATAATAAAAGGTGATTAATGCGAGTGGTAGTAAGGCAAAATTACCAGTGTTACAGATAATTGATGAAGTGTTAAATAGTAGTGTTTAGTTCTGACCTTCTGCAAGTCCATACACTTGCATGTGGGTTGAGAAGCAAGAGAAAAATCTACTTCAGTCACTTTCAATTCCACCTAAGTGCTGTTTATACTGGGTATAAACCACCATATTCAGCAATGAGATACTGGTACACACATATTTTAGAAAGCTCACAAGTCTCAATTCTTAAATAATGTAACGAGTAGTCATTAACAAAATTATTACAGATCAATAGATGCTAAAGGTGTCTTTCCTTCCCTCCGGTCATATCCAAACTTCATCTTTCAAGTCCACCTGTGCTGGCTGATAATCTCACCAGCCCTGAGCAGAGCTCTCCCCTCTGCACAGCTGAAGCAGGTGAGAGCCAACATAAGGGCTCTGCCAGCACAGCAGGTTCTATGCTCGCTCCTTAATCTGCTCCTGACAGAACTGCCACATTTCTGTGATAGCTAAAACCTCTCACAACAACCCAGCTTCTCTCCATGGTTTAAGATTAAGACATGCTACTGAGGTGCTCAAATCTTTATCT
This sequence comes from Irena cyanogastra, assembly GCA_013397155.1. NCBI lineage: Eukaryota > Metazoa > Chordata > Aves > Passeriformes > Irenidae > Irena > Irena cyanogastra. The sequence continues at coordinate 18,779 of VWZV01004467.1, forward strand.
GCCGCCAGCAACTAAAGACAATTGTGCCACAACTGATCAAAAGTCCGAAGGAGACCCATTTCCCGAACGGGAAATACCTTAGCAACTGCAGAGAGAAGCACAAAGAGCCCAAGGTTGCAGGTCATGGTTAAATTCACACAGAAGCAGTTAAGCCAGATTTAGCATCACAAAGTGTTTCAGAGCAGGGCACATTGTCATCCCTCCAAAAAAGAAGGTGGAACCTAGACCCACCACCCTCCCTATTGATTGTGTTTCACAGATTCACAGAGTGACTTGGATTGGAAAGGACCATGCAATTTCTAGCCCCACATCATGGGCAGGGATGCCACCTCCTAGACAAAGTTGTTTTAAGGCCTTTTCTTTGCCTTTGAGATAAACATTCTTATTAGCCTAATTGGTTATACGAAAATTTAAAGAGGAAGTAGCCTCAGATGAGAAAACATAAAATATAATGAGAATTTAAAGCTTCTGCAGCTGATATAGTTCTACCTTTACTGACCCCATTTCTTGGTAAATGTCTTTCACATACATTGAAATTACTGGAACCTGCAGAAAAAGTACCTCATGACTTGAATAGACACTGGTGAAGTTATCAGCAAATCCCTTCAAAGCTTACCTCAGGACATGCTGCAGCTGCTAAGCCTCAAGTTCTTGAGAAGTTACTTCAACCTACACTGTGCACAGGGTGTTTGTTCAATTTGTTTGTTTAATCCATTGTGATTATTTGCTCTGAATAGTTTTATCATATCCACACTGCATTAATTTATCTGTCACACCTGGACAGTAATATAGTAATTCCATATTCCAGTGCTCATTTTCTTTGAAAATGCTATATACATGCAAATAAAAGCCATCTATGTTTAAACTACCATACCTTCACTCAGATCCACAGTACTTCATACAACAAATCAGATTTTAGAGATATATACACTAGTAAAATTTAATATCATTTAAATTGTGGATTTCTATGACAACAACCAGTGCTATCAGCCTCTCATGGTCCGTGTACATGCACCAGGACCACAGTGTTGCAGTATAATTCACTTCTTGGTAAATTTAACCAAGAAGTCATTCCAAAATAAGGGAACACTTCTCCATTTTGTTTATTACACTGTAAACCTGCTTGGGTGGAAATGAAATTAAGTAGGTATACCTAGATTTCTGTTTAAATCTAGACTTTTCATCATCCCACTATAGGTTAGGAGCGTGCACAAAAAAGTGAACAAAGTGTCCAAAACTTCAGATTTTTTTTTCCCCCATCTTCTAAAAGCACATTTCTTTAGCATAGGCTAAGGATTAAATATCTATGACAGTCCAAAAAATCAAAATAAGAATTGATGGTATTTAATGCAGCAATGTATAAACTGAACTGTTACCAGAAATTCACCACTTTTCAATTTCAACACTGAAGTTCTGCTCCAGTTAATAAATTCAGTAGACATACAACTTGTATCATAACAGTTGTCATTGGAAGTCAATGGCACTTAAATCATACATCTGTTTAACTGCCTTGCTAGACTTAAATCTAACATATTAACTGGTATGCTTCAAAAAAACCCAAACCTTAACAAAAATGGCAATGAAAAGAAATCCCAATCCAAAAGCCTTTAGATCCTCAAATCAATTCAGTTAACATATTACCTGGATCATTATGTGAGTGAGGCACAACAAAAACCTGAAGTGGTTCACTGTCCCATTCATTTTCATTGTATGTGATATCAAATCCTTGTTTCCAAACGCCACCATCTGGATTATCAAAAGGAAGGATGCCATAGACATCCAGCATCTATAAAAGAAAAATTAAAGGAGCATAAAACATGAATTCACAGAAACAGTTCTGCTATTAAAAACAAAGCTGTTTTCACCTAAAATGGATCAGCTTGTTCATTACAGAGGGAGAGATGATGTGCCAAATGAATAGAAAACTGACAAATGAGAGCAACTTTCAAATCACACCAGGACACCCAAGACACAGCTGGCAGGAAGAGGAGCATTTGGCAGGCTCTGTTCTCAGGAAACTGACATTGATTAGATAAACAGTAGGATTAAGAGCCTTAAGTCACAAAAAATATGGCAGCTCACAATGGCATTGGGCAGGAGGGTATGAAGAGGATTATACAGAATAACACAGTACACTAGAAGGGGAATGCAGGAAACAAAGGAAATAAACTGAGCAAGAAGGAATGACAGCATGAGAGAGACAGAGGCAAACATCAAAATGACAAAAAGGAACTGAAAGGAGCCATCAGCAAAAATGTTGATAACTATAGCTAATTGGTATAACAAAGCTTCTTGTACATTTCCTGTTCCCCGGTACACTACTTGTACGAGGAAGGACATATTTCACTTGTCAAGGCAAATAAAAAGGTTACAGATAAATAAAGCAACTCCAGAATTACTGAAACAAGCTCCTACGAAACTTAGGGAACACCACATAGCTTCGAAGAGAGTCTACTAATATGAGATTCAAGGAATGATTTTTGGTAAGGCTCTGGTTTGCTTTTAAGAAAGAAAACAACATACAAACATGAACTGACATCAGACAAGCAATTCCTGACACTCTGGTTTAATAACTAAAGTTTAATCAGTTCCAAACCCGTGTTAGAATACAACTGTACGCCTGACAAACTTCCTACAAAAACCAATTCATCTACACAAAAAAGGAGTCCTATGGCAGTCATTCACTACTTCAACACCACGAGAGTTAAACCTTCCCAGACCTAAGGTGCTTTCTGTCCTGCTAGGAAAACTCCAAAAAAATACTGACATCTGAAACAAATATGTGACTAAAGAAATTAAGGCCTTGCAGTTGTTGACTTTGGCCTCCACCCAGCTGATCTCTCATTTTTCCTCATCAACAGAACACAGGGATAAATATAAAATATTATGAGTGAAGATAAAAAACAGGGACGTCACGTACCCATTTTCACTACAGAAAAAACAGACCTGACCTTAGGAACATTAAACCAATCTGTTGCCAATTAAAATAGAGTTGGATAGTGAGAGATAAGTCCATAATGTTGCCTCTCTGTCATTCTCTCTTTCTCACGTGTTCTGCCTGCTCCAGCATGAGAGTCACAAGTCATAGCATGTCAGGAACTCCTCCATTGTGGATCCCCTATAGGCTCCAGTTTCTCCTGAAAATATCTACCTACTCTGGCATGAGGTCCTGCACAGGTTTCAGGGAAACACTTGCTCCACTGTGGTCTTCCCAACCTGCTCCAGCGACTAGAATGCCTTCTCTGCTTCCTTCATCAAGGACCATGGTGTTCACAGAATGGTTTCTCCCCTAGTTTTAGCCTTACACCACACTGTCAGGCAGCACTTTACCCCTTCTTAAAACCCATTCTTCCAGAGGTACTGCAGATGCTTTGCTGATGGAGGCTGTACCCTGTGGTGGGTCTGGAGCTGTGTCTGGCACAGGGTAGGACTGGCCTCTCCTCACAGATATTGGAGACCCTCACTGCCAACACCTGAACATCTGCACCCAGAGCATTCCACTCTCACCTCTGTGAAACACTTACTTAAGAACAGTCAATAAAATATATTTTCATCACATATTCTTCACAAGCTTCATTTACATTTACAAAAAAAATCCGCAACATTTCCCATACTGAAATCAAAGTGACACAAAAATCCTGAGAAAGGGAAATTTTTACACGCACCCACATACAAGGTAAATCTTCACTCCTTTTCCTTTCACCTCGTAAGAACAACAAAAGAATCCCCACAGTTATTTCACTCCGGCAATGCTCATTCCAAGTTTTGGCCATCACCACTCCCTATTTTCAAGACACAGATTTTGGTGCTTAAAGGAAGAGCAGTGGCTTGACCTTGGATGGGTTGGAATCTGACAGCCAGAAAAGGTCAATCCACCAAAGGCCTTGAGCTTAAGGCATAAAGGAAACTAAGTATTGTAAGAACAGAATACAACACAGAAATCCTGCATCTAGCAGAGCCTCAGCTGGGCCTGCAATGTGCACTAGATATCTGCAGCCTGTGAGGGATTCTGTGCACACCAGGCATCTACGGCCTGCATGAGGTGACCTTGTCACATCACTGGTCCCCCAGGATTGCTTCAATCTTTGGACAATATGGATTAGTGGAAAACACAGGTGCAATACTTGAAGATCTGCTCATTCTGTACTGTCAGCTTGAAGGGCCCAAACAAGGGTTATGCTGAAGTTGGCTAGCCTAACAGCATATATTCTAAATACACTATTGGGCTAATTTATATATTAGACTAAGAATAAATGATACCTATTATATTATAGATAATATAGATATTTTATTATTGCATATTTTCTAAGTATGGTATTTTCTAAGTATGGTTATTTTCTAAAATCTGAGTTTGAAGAGCTGTATTTTTTCTCTGCAATGCAATGTTCTGAAGAAAATGTAAGTGCATACTTTGTAAATTTGCCAGTTAACAACGAATGGCTTTAATACCGATAAACTTCTTGAAACCATGAAAATATTATTTGATTACAAAGTAGTAATTAATGGAATTCCACACATTCCTATGAGTTTTTCTTATGGATGTAGTCTGAATTTAACCAACAACTTTCTGCACTCTTCAAGATACTAACTTTTACAGTCATAACATTCATCATTTTTTTCCCTGGCTTCTACAACTTTACAGCTATTTCAAACCAAGCTGATACGACTGCTCAAGAGACAGAAACTGCATTACAGGAAGTAGGTCTTGGAATCCTTATCAACAGTTGTCTGAAATAACTGCTCCAATGACCTCTCCCACCATCTAGAGATGTTTGCTGCCTTGCAAAGGCCTGAATCCTGGGTGCTGCAGAGGAACTGTTGAAGCTTGTCCAGCTCAATGGCTACCATTCCCTGTTGTACTTCCACGTGGGTATCAGTGATACTGCCAGAGGCAACATGGACTGCATCAAAACTGACTGCAGAATTCTGTAGGTAACCAAGGTCACAGGTGGTGTCCTCTTCTATCCACTAGTGAGGGGGATAAGAGGAGGACACTGTTAGTACAGATGAATAATTGGCCTCAGAGGTGGTGCTTGGGGTTCTCTGACCCTGTTGTCAGGTCTGTGTCTGCTTGGGAGAGATGAGATCCAGCTAAGGGCAGGTACCTATCCCAGGAAGACAGTGGAACTATTAAGGACAGCTTCTGGCCAAGAATAAAAGGGGAGGGAGAGAATCAACAGCAGCCCTGTGAGGGAGTAGTGATCAGGAATGATGCCACACGGAAGGATTTTAAAAAAATACATAATATAAGAAATTAATAAGACTGGTTTACCTCCAACATCTGTAGATAAGCAAGGAAGTACTTACAAGGCACAATCACACAGAACTCCCTAAAATCCTTCCTGGGAAATCAGCATGCTGGGTTCCTCTCTGAAGGCTTCCTGGCCTGTATCAGAGACATTGTGGCCAGCACAATCAGGGACGTGATTGTCTCTTCTTGAAACAGCTCAGGGCCAGCTCAGGGTTACGGTTAGGAGTTTTTCAATCCATGTTTGAATACCTTCTTACAATGGTTTCTCCATTATGGGAGACTATAACCAACTTCCATTATTTATTCAGTGAAGACTCTTTTGCCTTCATTCTGTAAAGTTATTTTTTTTATCCAAACGCTTAATCTCACCTATATTAGCTCTTACTACTTTCTAGCCTCTCATACACCCACCTGAGAGACAAACATGGGAAAATTAATGTAAAAATCTGTGGGTTTAAGTTAATGTTTACAAACAGCAGCAATTAACACACATTTCTTTCAAAAAGTGCTCAAAATAATTATTGAAAATGTTTAAAATAAATTAACTGAGCATGCAGAATACATCAGGGTTGGTAAAGTATTAAATAGTAAAACTCTTTTCAGTTTTACTATTTAGATCAGCTATTTAGACCAGCTTGTTAGTGTGGTGCTAGAGGAATTCTGCTCAAGTCAAGGTCTTAGATTCCATAACTGAAATGCAGTTGAGACTCACAGGATGGGAAAGTGTGTACAGAAGCACTATTAAAGTGACTTAGTGATGGCAGTGAACACCCTGCTGAGCAGAGGGTGCAGTGCAATGACACAAAGAACACTAAAGCCCTCCCTCCCTCTACAAGGAAGAAAGGAAAGTGCAAGTAGGGAAACAGAATGTTTGCTTCTTATGAACATGCAAATGTACTTAAAAGTAAAGAAAATTATCCAAAAGCAGTTCAGCTACAGCAGACTCCCATTAGGTAGGTAGTAGGTAGTTGGGTGATAAGAGATATATGCTCTTATATTCTGCAAGTGTGAAGCAAAAAACAAAGAGCAGTTTCAGAAAATGTGTTTTACCTTCTATTTATAACAGGTTAACATGCTCAAGAATTTAGGACAACATATTTTATCTCAAAATTCATTTGCTAGAACTAATCTTTAATGCACATAAAAAAGTACATCACCTAACATGGTAACAGATTGTGTGATGAATAACTTGTTAATAATCCACTAACTTGAAAGCCTGTAAGCACAGGTCCAGATGTTTCAGTTCCCTGCACAGAAATCTTAACGCATATCAGACATACAAAGAGGTGTTCAGATATTGACTTTAAAAAGTCTACTTTCTCTATAAAAGACATTAAGGTAGTGCTTATCCCTGAAGAGTTTAAAGGTATTAAGCACGATACATCAGAGGTTACAATTGTTCTAATATGTGTATTTATTTGTCTGAAGGCCATTGTCTTTCTCCTGCAATAGAAATACTTCAAATTCTAAAATGAGAAAGCTGGACTTCAAAATTTAATCTTTGCTTTAGAGTACTATGAATATTTATAGTACTCCCACAAGACTCACAAAAACAGTACAGATCACAAACTTCACAGAGTATTCTCAGTGCTCCTGAATCACTCCATTAAAACTGAATATATAAGAGCCCATGAACTCACGAGCATCACCAGAAAGCAAAATAAATTCAACTTGAAGTGTTTGACTTTAAAAACTTCAGCCTCTGCAGTTTATGCCAACCAGTCAACATGGTATATGTTCCTCCTTTCTGATCAAAGTGCCTATACAAACTGGAGACATACAGGAATGCTGAAATACAGAAATGACATTCAAAAGGGAACACAGGAGCCAATATTTTTTTGAAATTACTAATTCTTTAACATTCTTTACCTCTCCATCATGCTTCATCTATATATACATCCCTAAAAATAAAATCAATTTAAACTAGGACTATCCATGATTTCCAAGTTATTTTTCATTGGTTTTAGAAGAGTTTGGGGAAACTCAAAGAGACTCTCAAATAAATTGTTTCCAAAGAACTGATGAGACAATAATCACCATGGGTTTTTTTGATTTTTTAGAAGACTTTTAAGCTTTCTCAAATGTTGGCTTTCTGTAATCATAATTCAATTTCCAGAGAACTTTTTAAAAAGATATGAAGGAAAAGTTTCACAACACCTGTTAAACACAGCAGTAACTTCAACAATCCTATTATGTGTTAGTACCAAGATCTTAGCAGCAACTTGACATTTTCAGAATTAAACACATAGTGACAGCTAAAACTCCAGCAGAATCAGAGAGAAAGGCATACTGCTTACCTGCACACCTGAACTGTGAGTTCCACTTTTCGAAGCAAACAAACAATCCTCAGAATCGACTGCAAGCGAAACTGAAGCAGAAGGGAACAGCTCAGAAACAGATCCTTGGCCAAAGTTTATAGCCTCTGGATTTTTTTGTCCATCCTTTACCGATTCACTTAGATTGATCACAGAATCACGTATGTTTGAAATAATCTCATTATTTTCTGCCAACAGGCGTTCTAAATGATCTATTTTTTCTTGCAATATTGAAAGCTGGCCCTGGGGAAAGAGGAAAAAAAAAAGTAAAGGTTAATCATTTCTCAGAAAAATGATTGACAGACCCAAAAAACCCCAACAACAACAAAAAACCAAAACACAATAGTGTGTGATCACAGAAAACTCAAATATATCTTTATTTTTTATTTTACATTAAGACAAACTAACAAGGAATTGATGCAACACACAAAACTTCCCCTTTCCAGTACAAGAGAAAATAGCAAAAGATAAATTTTTCCTCTGTGAACTTGAATTCACAGCACAAGATTTAATCAGTGATACAAAGATACTCTTTAAAGTCTCACAGTGTCAAGTAGCAATTATAGCTAATTCAACTTTTTTCACATCTTTCATTTCCAAAAATCTGATCTTTTCATTTATCGGAACATCAAACAGAAAGCAATTTTTTACAAGTCAGTCACATCATGATGGGATTAAGAGGATATTGTAAACATTTCAGGTTTTTTCCCCATAAATGTAAAATATAAATACCACTTTTCTGATTTTCAGCAAAAGCTGGAGAGAAATTAACAAAAGAACTTCATGGGGGTGAGAGATCCCTTAACAGCCTGATCACAGGAATATTCTGTGTAATTGGACCATTACAATCATCAAGAAAATCCTGTAAAAGGGAGATCAAGCTAATGGCATTTTCAGTCAGAAAGTCATCTCCAACTGCCAAACAACAGGATTTTCTAGATACTCTGGAGAGTTCCACAAGAGGAAGGCTGCAGAACAACACCAGTGTGAATTGAAAGAAGTCAGTGCATCATCCAGTGCAACTTGGAAGGAAGAGACAGATCCCACAAAGCAATTTAAAAGTATCTAATCACTGTATTGTTGGAGTGCAGGAAGGAGCACAGCCAAGCAAGACACCTCAAAACACTACCACCCTCTCATGTACTAGGCACTCTTTCCAAATTATTTGAGGGATGCTTTTTATCAGGCATGAATGTGCTAGCTTTTACAGAATCAAAAAGGCCAGATTATTTAATATGATCTTAGGGCTATTTCATGGTTAACAGTAATTTCTTTATTTCCTCAGAATGACTTTAATATAACAAGAAGTGACAAGAGAACAAAAAAACCCAGTCACTTTCTATTATTAAAGTTGAATTCAGACCTCAAAATATTCAACACATGATTTGATATTTTTGCAAGCTGCTGTCATAACAGCAAAACCTGATACAGTTTCAGGCATGTACATTTTACCATCACATTCAACACAAATACTATTGATTCAGTAGACAGCTACTCTGTGATTTACGATTTTAATGACTTTTTCCCAGCACCACTGCCTTGTTTTCTTAGGACTACAGTACAATATTAGAAACAACATCTGTACATGACACTTTTCCCCTTTCAACACTAATATACTTGAAATATTTGCCTTTTTCTTTTCAGCAACTGTAGTTTGCAAAGGATTAGGTCTCCTTTCTAAATTGATGTGCACATTCTTTCAAATTCTCCTGGCTTTGCAAAGCCTGCAGGAATAAAAAAAAAAAAAAAAAAAAGAAAAGAAAAGAAAAAGAAAAAAAGAAACCAAGCCCTTACTAAGAGTTACCAATCACTCTTTTCTTTACTCTAAACTGTCATTACTATAGTTCTACTTTTATGGAAGTTCTTAGTAATTTTCAGACAATATGTTTTAGTATTTATTTAAACCTATTGGTTTGTCTCTGCATTTTATGGGCTGTGTAAAATGCTGATCCACTGCTTGTTGTTTCTGTTTCTTAGATTGATACATCCTGAAAACAGTAACAGGCTTTAAAATGCAACACAGGCAGACAGCTATTGCATACAAAAAAGGCAAAAATATATTTTGACAACAGATCTAGATTAAGCTAATTGAGATGTAGGAGCAACATCTTAGAATCCCAACAGTTTAAGATAAATTCTAGAAACTTATAAAACTGATGAACTGAAAACAAGAAGAAATCAATATTCAGATGACGGAATACTGGAAAGGAAAAAAGAAAAAAAAGCCAGACTGTAGTCCCATGCCACCTGGTGGCACAAAAGAAACAACCAAACTAAAATCTTTCAAATGCTATGTTAAAGATACTGCGTGCACATTTCTATGTAAAATCGGTGTTTTTCCTCGCAATGTCTGTAATGTTTTGAAAGTAATAAGGGTTTCTCTACACAAAACCTAGTAGCCTATTATGCCACTCAATCTAAAAATAACATATATAAAACAATACTTGATAGGGGCTTGACAGGCTGCCCAACAGAGGCTCTGATCTTCGGATTCCTAAGTTACGGAACAGCTGCCATCCATACACATCATTCCTGGCTTCACTCCATGTGACTGCATTTCAGTGTTAACAAGTGTGCAAGCAGCTAAAGCACTGCTCACACCTATCCCACCACTATCGATGCTGTCTCTGCAACTATAACAGCAGACAACTCTTTAAAATGTTTATTCTCATTCATGTATGCTGTAGAAGTATTTTACATCTTCTTACACAAAAAGAGTTTCATATTGCTTAGCAATAGCCTGTGAATCACCTGGCCACAGAATATACCACCAATCTGGTTTATATCATCTAGCCAACTATATGCTCTCCAGGACAACAACACACACAGTGGAAAACAAACAAAAAAACCACCATACAAACTTCATAAAATAAGTGTTTGATTAATCCTTCCACCAGCATATACTGCCAGTCTCCAGAAGACAGATATAAACTTCCTCCAAACTTGGAGGTCACGTCATATTTCATATCTTTAAAACATGCCTTTCATTTAACTTGTTATATGTTAAACCTTGAAAAATCTATAACAAGTCTACCAGTTTACTGCTTGTTATATGACAAAATAATTTTCTTTGTAAACCAAGTTTCCTGTCTACAAATAGCAATTTGTATTGCTATTTGACCTTCAAACATCAACAACTCCATATGTTACTACATATATCCAGCAATAATTTGTAGGCTGCAAGGTTCCAGCCTACCTAGGTCACTGATTTTCAGAAGCCTGTTAAAGTATGTTACTTTAACTTCGGAGGTAGATCTTCTTCTATTTGGAGAAGGAAATCCTTATGAAGATCTCCCAGTGTAGAACCTAATAGAGGACGTTAATATAGAAATGTCTGCTTTCTTGACTCATCATGCCTCTCTTCTAAAGCTTTTAAACATGCCATGTGTTAACTTGAATGCAAAACATGAAATAAAAAGCTACAGTTAAGAACATATAACCAAGACCTCATACCCAAGTAAATACCCAAGTAAAAACTGCAGGAAATCCAATTTTTTACATCATCAAAATATTTCTGCTTTTTGTTGTGAAATGTCAGGTCCATGAGAATTAACTTTAAGAAACAACAGTGTCTCAGACTAGAAGTAGATCCCAGTCTTCATTCAGTATGGAAATAATTCATGTTAGGAATCCATTCTCAAGGTGAAAATTTCACATGGATCCCAATTATGCAAAAGCTAAGTCTATTTTCATTGCACATTCACCTTTTCTTCTTATTCATTTTAAATAGCTATTGCCTGTTCAATAGCAAAATTATTGTAAAATATGAACTGAATATGGAAAACACTGCAACTCTTCAAAACAATTAATTTAACAGGTGAAAACAAATTCAGTTTCAACATTTTTAAAGGAAGGCAACTGACTTCAAATGTCAAGGCCAAACAGTACCAAACTGAAGTTACTCTAAAGCTGTTTTATCTTATTAACTGCTAGTAACAGACCTTGTCTTACCAGAAAGACAGATTAGAAGCATGTTACAGGGGACACTAAATGGGTCTAATCAAAAGACAAAACACAGAGATCCTTGCCATTACCAAAACCATGCTCCAACAGTATTTTTTTATTAAGTTTTCAATTTTTCCACACATTAGAGGGCGAGCAGGGAGATTTCTTTAACTTTTTTTAATCTGAGCAGATATGTAGCAATTTTACATTAACCAATGCTGTCTGAAATGCTGGGCTCTGCATGGCTTTGTAGATAATGAACAGCAAAACTTTACTAGATACACAAGTAATTGGAGACACATGAAGTACATCCTAGTACAAGTAAACAACACTAAAAGACACTCTGTCTATACATTTGTTTCAACATAAGGAAACTAAAAGTAATGTGAATCACTTAGCCTACACAACCAGTTTAAAAGTTTGTAATAACTTTGGTGCAAGTTTCTTTTTTTTATTTCTCTCACTTTTTATATATTTATGAGTGTGTAAATAAAGATTTTGGGGAAAAAAAAAGGCAGTAAAGCCAATCTTTCTATTACTTCACAGTAAAGAAAGCACTTCTACAAGAAGTGCAAAGTGCCAATAAATCTACTGAAAGTAGCTACAGCTGCTTTGGTAGGAGAATGGCATCACACGAGCAGCACATCTGTTCATCACCCCTGTGATTACACAGGGTTGGACTCAACCAACAAAATTTTTCCATGTGAAGGCAACACAAATCCACACACCTTCCTCCCGTTTGGAACAAGAAGTGTCCACATCTGTTAGCTGCCCTGAGAAACCTGCCACTATCACCACACAAATCAGCTACATAAACAGCTCCTTATGCTTCAGTCACTCTGAACCCTTCAGCAGGTTTCATGCCCCAAATACTCCAGAGCAGTCTGCTTTCCCACTGCCCTCTGCTTGTCCTTCTCTGTTTGCTCCTGACACCAGTCTGATTTGCAGCAAGGACTCTCCAGAAAGGAGCACAGGGACACTCAGCACATGGAGGGAAGCCCAGTAACACAATGAGAGTCCAACGTGTTTCATTCTGAGGCAGTAGGGAGTGTTGAGTTTCTCCTGTCTAAACACTGTACATTGCAGAAAAGGGGCTAGTTGGAATTTTCATTTCCTGACTGAATGCACATTCCTTCTTTAAATGCAGTGGCTTTCAACAGACCACTAGTGATCACTTCACCAGGAAAAAGACAGCTAGCTTAAATAATTGAAGAGGGAGTATGACAGGGCCACAGATGAGATCTCACAGAAACAGGTAGACAGAGGAGAAATCCAGATTAGAGACTGCTGATGTTACGTCAGCTGGAATTTGGTTATTTGCATCCAGACTCAGCCAGCAACCACTGAGTGCTTGGTTCAGAACAAGCCAGAACTCATTCCCTTTCTCACCCACATGAACAAAAAGGAGACCAAAAAGGAGACCACAAAGGGACTGTCAGTGTCCTGAATTAGAGGCTCTGGTGTACCAAAGAACTGTGGTGAAGAATGTGGAGCACCACAATGGACACAGGTCTACAAAGGATGTGTAATTCGAGGTCATTGCCTATACATATTCACTACAGTAAGCTGGACTCAAAGTCTCATTTTCTGGCTGCACTGAACGGCAGTCACCACAACAGTTTTCTGCACCAGTCTTGCCAGTGACCATATCCAGGTATATCTCTAGAAATCACATGCTATCTTTGCCAAAATCTTGATATAAACTCTAATGAGATGACAGCTTATCACGACGGTAACACCAAGAGGCATTCTTTGTTCATATCAGAGCACTGTACAGTGAACACGACATACTAAATATGCAATGAAATGGTCACCTCCTGCACAGAAAAAACAAGCCGGTTAAAGTTAAAAACACAACACAATGTACCATCAAAGCTTAATATTTGAGTACACTGTTTCAGCATGTATTCTCTCTGCAAGGCAGGATACAGAACCAAAACCAAGCATACAATGTATCAGTCAAAGGACAAATCAAGGTTTGAAGGCTTTGCTGGTCTGTGCAGAGTGCTTATGTGTATTTGTGACAACAAAAAGAACATAAGAAAGTTTGCTAGTAATTTCCTACCTTCAGAGTACTATTACAAAAAAGCTCGCTTTACAGAGACACTGGAATTCTTCTGAATTAAACAACTACAAGTCTGTTCTTTTAAGAGAATGAGAAAGTTCTGATCCAAAGATGCAACAGCCTGACAAATAGATTTTAAGAAGTTGACAGACTTCCACATTTTGCTTTATCACCAGAGGAAGCAATAACAAGAATGTTTAATGTATTATTACACTAGACTTATGTTTCATGCCATTTACAGAGACAAATACAAGGCATGTTGTTAAGGACTAGTTTTGACACCATCATCAGTGACCTGAAGGCAAGGAAAAAGAAATCCAGAAATATTCAGTTTAAAGTCAATTAAACTGAAAAATATTCACTACTACTGATACATTCTGTGTTCCTCTCCTTGTTGATTCTCCTCCCTACCCTGTGCTGAATCTTCATTTAAATGTCCAGCAGTGCAAAAGTGAAGCCCAACTTCTCTGCCATTAAGAGTGGAAACTTTAATAATGGTTATTTTCATTTGAACAAGTCAAAACTTAATGTGTTATACAAAGAAAAGCTTAAGCAAGAACAAACTAGAAAACTTCTCTCTGTTTAGTTTATACAGTTAAGCTAGGCAATGACTAGGCAGCAGAAGGATGTGCTCAATTATAGTTAAGAGTTACTGTTTTGTAGACTATGTATTCTGTAAAATACATTTTGCTCAACATTTCACACCAGATTTAAAGACTGTAATTGAAGGAGGCTAATAGCTTCTGCTTGACTGCTGCTTAGTCAGAACTTTACACAAAATGTGCAAGCAACAAAAACAAATACACTCTGTGAACATTAGGAAAACAAAGAATTGTTACTGACCCGTAATTATGTTCACAAAGGCAGCTGCTCCTCCTTTGCAAAGTACTAGAAACTCAGCAGAAGTAATCCTAGACTTTCATTATTTGCACTCAAGATCATTTTCATAACATTCAAAGACTTTTAGATTGTTAAGTTACTAAGTGTTGTTAATAGGAATTTGTTTGTTTTTAAATAAGTCAACATGTTTCAAATCCAGAAAAATTGATTCCTTCTGTGGATTTCTTCACTCAGCTGTCAATCTACTCTGATGTAAAACGCATAAGAATGCTAGTAAAAGTCACTGTGCCCACAGTTTTTCAGTGCTCAGAGGTCAAAATATGAGTACTTCAAAATGATGCACAACCTTAATTACCACTATTGACATTTTAGACAGACAAACATTCCCTAAAATACCTGACCAGGCTGCTTCTACACTTCTACAAATGAACGACCTGTTCCCTGTTACATAACAAAGGTCAGAAAGCTCCCAAACGAGCTCACGAAAACACATCAATAGTTACCAGGAACATGCAGCATCAAAACATGTGTGTTATTCACACTGCATGTGACTAACTGATTTCAGCTACTTCACCAGGGCATGGTACACAGCAAGGCCTCAGCTGGAAAAGGTGTGTGCAGTGTACCTGTGGGGCACAGTGCCCCCCAAGCCCACAGCCCAGTGGAGACTCAGGGCTCACTGAAGGCAGGGCTGCCTCACAGCAGGGGAAGGGCTGCTTCAGCAGAACCCTGGAGTAAAGCTCACCACACAGATCAGAGAACCCTGCTCTTTCTGCCATGTATTTGGTCCTAATTTCCTGCCACTACTGCTCCACCCTATTGTGATTCCTATTTTGGCCAAGTGGTATACTACTGTCAAATTATTGGCCAACTCAGATGAAATAACACCCCATACAGGAACAATCACTTGTGATATTTATGCTGGAGTATCTGATGCATTGTGTAGACGCCTTGAAAGCATGAATCCAACAAAAGCCTTTAGCAGTACCAACTGCCAGGACACTTGATGATTTGCTGGAAGGACACAGGAACCAAAAAAACCAAACAAAGACAAAAACAAAACAAAACAAAACCGAAAAATATGCACCCAAAAAAAAAAAAAACCCAAGCCAGCTACTTATAGAGGAAGTGTACTTGATCACCTCTCTTCGATGCAGTGCAATTGGTGAGTTCATAAAAGCACTTAACACACGTGAGATGAGAGTGTGCTTCACGTAATGCTGGTCAAAGAGAGAGGTGGGGAAAAAACACAGAGGGGGCAAAGAGATTGTATTGAAATAACAGCTGCTTAGGAAATAGAAAATGGTAAGCATGGTAGTTGCTGCATGTTTCTGCTTTGCTTCTTTAATGAAAATAATAAAGACAAAATGAAGCAATCCTTGGTGCTGGTCCATTTACCAGAATCATAGCAGTCTTGACTTTCAAAAACATATTTCCAAAAACAGCATTTAACACAGTGCAGAAATATTGTCTCACAAAAGCTAAACCAAGCCGTGTGAAAAAGTGGTTAGAGGAAAAACCTCAAGTTTAAAGCATTACCTGTCAATGTGATGCTATTTCCCCCTTGCTTAGCCATAAAATTCACTAAAAATTAACTTTCATCATATATTTCTGATGCAAGACACTATTACAAACAAACCCTCCATATTTTTTTTTAATTGGACTTTTAGTGTATGCCATGTATGCTTAGGTGAGACTCTAGAATCAAAATAAATACCCCACAAGCCATTAGGCTAAATATTTTTATCCTTCTATAAGAGTCCAAAATCCGAATAGATTCATAGGGGTTTATCAGTATTTGCTATTCATCTGTGTACAATACACAAGTTCTTCAAGGTAAGCTGTTTATGGATGTCTTCTCAGAGTTGATATGAATGTAGCTTTCACTCAGTAGTTATCAGTTTAGCCCACACATCACTTGTACACGACACTTGCTGCACAGGACACATCATAGGACTAAACACCACCTTGAAACTTCCTCAACTCTGCAGTCACACAAGATTTCTGAGAGAATATTGTATTATTGCTAACAAAAACAATACACTCGGCCCTTTTTCCACTATATTAAATTAGAAGAACCTTACACAATGATCTGTGCAGACAACTGGTACAATAATAACATAAAAATGCACCTAAAAAGGCTCTCTCTGCACCTTGTCTCTGCACAATGTTGTAATATAGCTCCTGGCCTTGAGACAGGACATCAGGACTCATCACATTCTGATACGTGTCCTGGGACAGGAGCATTCCATGGCTAGGAACAGGCTCAGATAGAGTTTGTGATATGGTCATGACCAGAATAATACACACCTGACAAACAGGCAGGATCCACAAAGATACCTGCAGGAATTACACGGGGAGAGATTGGTAAGCCTTGATCTACATGTATTATAGATACCTATTTTTCCCCAAATTAACAGTGGCTTCCTTTCTACTGCAACATAGAGATCTTCTGCTATTATGATTTAAATGCACCACCAATGATGACAAGTCTATATATCACATCAGCTAAAGTTCTATTATAGTTGCCTTGATGCCACCCTAGCATAGATAGGCTCGGCAAAATCTCACAGTGAAACTGACTACTGATGTCAGCTTTTGCAACACAAACACCAAAAAAGACACAAAGTTACTGCTGCGTCCCAAGCCTGACCATGGGCTCTGTTTGGTACCACAGTGAAAAGCATTTAAATATTTGGTCAAAAATAAAGCCAGAACATAAAGCCATCTGTCTATGGATATTTATCCATAGGAGCCCACAAATTATTTCTGCAAGACATTTTTGTTGGTGTCCTGAACTCTCAAACTAGTAAGCAATATCCGTAAGGACACCCTTGACCACACCGGCCTACATTGAGAAGCCTAAAAGAGGACTGAGTCTGATGCAAGTTACCTTGAGTCCACACAAAGAGAAGCACCTTGCTGTGGAAAAAAACATGTTAATGAAAATGGAGCAGCAGTTCTAATAACTTATTTTTCTGCTGGCACTAGTTACCACTACACTGTAGGTGAACACAGCTCTACAGGCACTACCAGCTGGAAAATCCCACCTCTTGTTCTGGTAGAATTCAAACAGAATATCTAGATAGCAAATGCTTATAAGCTAAACAAGGGACTGCTTTCTGAACTACCCACTTCTCTGAGCTAACTGCAAGCCACGTAGGTCAGAAAGAACAAACCAATCAATGTGCAGCTTCCGGGACATGAAAGGTGATGTGTGCTGTTACCAGCACTGCACAGAGAAACAGCAAAGCACGTTGCCAAAACAGAGAGGTACGAAGTGAATCAAACCAATAACATCTGAAAGAAAAAATTAAAAAGCCTTAATTCCTTTTTCTAAGCTAAAAAATTCTGACCTTTGTCATCAGAAAAGAGAATGTACTCTTAAATCAACAGTCTGCCTGCATAGTTTTTTTCAACCAAAAACAGCCCGAAGGTTTTACATCTGTGGCTAGTTTCACTTAGAGTACTTTGAGCTCTGGCAACACTGCACTGACACAAACAACTTTCTGTCAGCCGAGGTAGTAGTAATAAAGTGCTTCTTTCATGTATTTCTGGAGGCTCCTATTCTATTTTTTATCTTTTGCATTTAATTTAAACTGATGTTATAAAACTGAAAGCATTTGCTACGTGTCGGAGGTTTCACAGTTGTAACAAAGTGAAACATTTGAATTTCATCTGTAACTTCCTCAAAAGACAAGCAGTAAGAAAGGAAAAGGTAACTGTTTTACCCAAAGAAGGGACCAGTGAAAGGCAGAAGTTTCTCCAGTGAAAATCAGAAGCCTCCAAGAAATGTAGGCATGGAAAAGACAAAAAGAATGAACACTGACAGACTGTTCTAGAAGACCAAGGGGAGGGAGGAGGACAAAAGGAGAAATGTTTGTCTCTAGCTGACTACACCACCTAGAAGGAATAGGCCTGAAAACAGATTAAGGTGCCAAACCCATGGTTACAAGAGGCAAGACCATCTTACATTCCTGACCAGGATTACACTGTAGGACAGGAACAGACAGGAACTTGAACTGCAAGACACTGACAATGGAAGACAAAACACATCTAATAAATCTTCCTTGTTCACTCAAGTATTTCAACCCAAAATCTAACACTAAAAATAAAAAGTAACACCCATGGACGAGCTTTCCTGTTCCATACTTTAATACATACCTGTATTAAACCCATCTGGTGGAATAGTGATACAACAAGTGATTTCCTCACACAAGATACTGCCCATATCCCGAAAGCAGCACTTGTACTTAGCTGTTACAAGAGCAGCATGTGGCAGTACCCTCCTGCTGGAGTTACACATTGAACAGACACAGCTGCTGTAGCCAGCCTTGTCTTGCTCCTCTTCTCTTCCTTCCCGCAAAAACTAAAGCCTGACCTCTGAACTGTGACTTGAAGGAAAAAAGGCAGAACAGATCTGCTCTCTTTCTTTACATTCAAGTCAAGGTTTTCGTCTTTACTATTAAAAAGTGATCTCAATTGTTACTTTTGCATTGAATGAAACAAGAGTGGTTCTAACAGAGAGATAATTGTTACTTTTTAACTAAGCTTTTAGAGTTCTTTTATTCACTTGAAGTCTCACTCCTGTATGAAAACATACTTTCATTTGGTTTGTTTCCAATAAAAATAAAAATAAGTACCGTGAAAGCATAAATAGGTTATAACTGCATTCTATGTTGTGAGGTTTTTCTGAGTTTTTTGTCTATTAGAACACACAGCTTTGTATAGCTTGCTACATATAGTATTGTGCCGTTTTCCACAGCAAACCATGTCCTCTCTGATATTCATATTTCTTCTCACGGGCAAATACTTCTTATTAGAACACAACCACGACACACAGCTTTTAAACTTCTCTGCCACGCAGCCAACACAGGAAAGTGAAGAACTGAAGTACTGCGTCTTTAACCAGGAGGAGTACTCGGGTCAGCCAGTCACGGCTCCAAAGCACGGCTCAGCGGAAAGGCAAGCAGCCACCAAGTCAGCATTTCCCTAAATCTACCTGTTGTGGACACGGCTAAGGTTCCGAGTTCTCAGCTCTCCCCGTCCTGCCCGCGCACCCCCCGCTCCGCCACCCGCGGAGCCACCACAGCCGCAGCACGGCCCCGTCCCGTCCCGCCGGGCGAGCCCCGCCAGACCCCGCGCCC
>VWZV01004467.1:39717-97738 GCA_013397155.1 Irena cyanogastra
CCAATTGTTAAAACTGTAATAGTACACAACAATTTGGCCAATAAATTTCAGTAGATCTTTGCAGGAGCCAAGAAGCCTGTATCATTGCTAAGTTTTCCCATGTCTGGAGCATTTTCTAATATCTTAGAGAACATACTTCAAATTTTGATTATTTCATGATTTTCCATTTCTCCCACTGGACAAAAAGTTGAAGTGTTGGATTCCATCTTTGAACAGCAGTAAGGACTGCTGCAGTCACTGGGTATGGACTTTAAGAGCTACTGTAGTTGCTGAGAGGAGGGGAACCTCAGTCCATCCATCTCTTACTATTTTGATGCCAGGGCCAGCAAGATATTCTCACAGCCTGGAGAGGAATGGCTGGTCAGCAAGAAAGCTCCTGAAGGGCAGCACAATGGAACTCCAGCCACTCTGACCTGTAAGTCAGCTTCTGGTGGTGGAGAAGGCAGCTCCTCTGTGTACACAAGTGTCCTGTGCTATTGGAATGGATGTAACTCCACCTGGGAATGGATGAGGCGCCAGCCAAAGGCTTATGGGTCAGGATTAAGGCTTATAGGGCAGGGGCAGGTGATGTTACAAAGGAGTTCTGCAGCAGGCTGCCTGACCAGGAAGATCAAGGATATGAGTCCCTCCAAAGACAGAGAGGGGCAGCCTCATGTTCACAAGCCCTGGTCCTCATGGGGGCCTTCAACCAGCCCAACTTCTGTTGGAGGAACAACACAGCAGAGCATAGGCAATCCAGGAGGTTCCCAGAATGCCTTGAATACTTCCTTCTCCAAGAGGAATAGAGGAGCTGTGGTGGAAGAGAGGTGCTATGAGAGAGGTGCTATGGTGGACCTTATTCTACCCAACAAGGAGAGAGCTGGTAGAGAATGTGAAGCTCAAGGGCTGCAGTGACCATGAAATGGTGGAGTCCAAGATGCTTCGGGCAATGAGGAGTGAGCACATCAAGTTCACCACTGTGGACTTTGAGATAACTGACTTGCCCTGAATAGTCAGCCATCCCAAAGTCCACAGTCTGCTTCTTAGAGTATCATGGGATAAAGCACTGGAGACTGGCACAGGGGAAGCAGGGACCACTTCTTCCAAGCAATGCATCCCAACAAAAAGGAAGTCAGGCAAACCCACAGGAGACCTGTATGAATGAACAAGGAGTTTCTGGAAACTCAGATACTAAAACGAAGCTTATAGAGGGTGAAAGTAAAGACAGGTATTCTGGGAGAAATATGGAGAACTAGACTGAGTACCCAGGGATCAGTTAGGGAAGATAAAGCACTGGTAGTATTAAACTTAGCCAGGGACATCAAGGGCAAAAATAAAAGCTTCTATAGGTACATCAGTGGTAAAAGAAAGAATAGGAAAAACGTGGGGGCCTCTCCAGAAGAATATAGGAGGTAATCTGGGACATGAAGAAAGCTGAGGTACTTCATTACTTTTTTGCTTCAGCCTTTATTAGAAAGTGAATCCAGCCTCACTGCCCAAGTCACAGAGGGCAAAGGCAGGGATATGTAAAATGAAGAACCACCCACTGTAGGAGAAGATCAGATTCAAGAATATCTAAGGAAGCTGAAGGTGCACAATTCCATAGGTTCTGATGAGATGCATCCACTGGTCCTGAGGGAACTGGTGGAGAAAGAGGCTGAGCCACTGTATTTGAGAAGTCATAATGGCCAGGTGGAGTTCCCGTGACTGGAAAGGGGGAAATATCAACCTCATATTTAAAAGGAGAAATAAGGAAGGCTCAGGGAACTACAGGCCAGTCAGTGTCACCTCAGCACCCAACAAGATCACAGAGCAGACCCTTCTCAAAGCTATGGTAGGGCACATAGAAAATAAGGAGATGACTGACAGCCAACATGTCTTCACTAAGAGCAGCTCTGGGAAGAAGGACTTGGGGTGTTGGTGAGTGAGAAGCTTGTCCTAACCCAGCAATGTGAGCTTGCTGCCTAGAAAGCCAAACATGTCCTGGGCTACATTAAAAGCGTAGCCAGCAGGTCTAGGGAGGTGATGTGCCCAGCTATCACGAGACCTCACCTGGAGCATTCAGTGGTGGGACCCCCAGCACAAGGACATGGACCTCCTGGAGCTGTCAAGGGACAGCCACGAAGGGGGTCAGGGGGCTGGAGATCTCACCTGTGAAGAGAGGCTGAGAGAGCTGGGGCTGCTCTGCCTGAAGAAGAGAAGGCTCCAGGGAGACCTTCTAGCACCTTCCAGTACGTAAAGTGAGGCTACAAGAGAGCTGGAGAGGGCCTTTTCACAAGGTCCTGTCAAGATAGGACAAGGGGGCATGTCTTTAGACTGAAAGAGTGTACCACACAGTTGTCAGGTGGCTAAGAGAACAAATGTCTTATCCACAGGCCTTTTGAACACTTCTGGGCAGGCAATTCCACCTCTTCCCTGGGCAGCCTATTCCAATGCCTGACTGCCCTTTCAGGGAAGAAATTATCCTTTATATACAATCTAAACCTCCTCTGGCACAATTGAGGCTGCTTTTTCTTGTCCTGTCACTTACCAGGGAGAAGAGACTGGCTGCCATCTGGCCACAACCTCCTTACAGGGAGTTGTAGAGGTGATAAGGTCACCCTGGGCCTCCTTTTCTCCATGCTGAGCAGCCCCACATGCCTCAGCTGCTCCTTATCAGACTTGTGTTCCAGACCCTTCATCAGTTCCACTGCCCTTGTGCTGGATCCTTCCTGCCCTAGTTTGCCTTTTTCATCAATGCTAAGCATATGTATTCTTAGGAATCTGATTTGATACAAATGGATGTAGGGAGAGACAGCTCTTAGTTTCATTTTCTCAAGGAATTTGGCTTGTCTGAGGATACACTTCTTTTTTGTTTTCTGCTTTAGTAGCTTTTCAAGTTCTGGATTCAAAACCCTACATTTGACAAAGATGTAATATTAAAAGCACTTAATTTTGATGCTTCCTCAATGTCAGATCAATCACTTTTATTTAAATACAAATGAAAAATCAGCCAGGAAATGGTTTAGCAGTGCCTCATTGCCTGCTATTAGTATCATGCTGCAGTACTTGCCAGTCTTTGCATTTATTGAAGGTGTAAGGCTCCAGACTTCAAAAATCAATCCACTTTCCAAGCACTCAGGTCATTCTTCTCTAAAGTATTAGGAACCAGTGAAGGAAAATAAGACATTGCTTTCATCTACATTGAATTTATGTGCTTGGTTTTTGTATATAACTTAATGTTAAATGCTCATGGCTTAAGAATTAGACTGCATTGACATAGTGTAGATTTTGAAACATTCTAATGTATATTGATCTTGAAACACTATATAATAGAGTGGAGTACCAGGTAATTAGCAAAGCCTCTTGCATTTTCAGAACTCAAGTGCTGCAGTGACTTGATTTTTATAAGTTGCTTGTATATATATATATGTACCTATATGTACCTCTACGTATATTCTTTTGCGTACAGAACTTGCCTCCAGGTGCATTTAGAGTGCATTGTTTTAAATGTATGTTCAGTTTATGTTTTTGTTTAACAATAAATCATTTAGAAAGGGAAAGTGGTGTGGTTCTTCTCTTTTAAAATCAGAATGTTGAAATTATATGTCTGCAGAAAGTTAACACAGAATTTGACAATTGATTACTTCTGTTATCCTGATAGACTAATATAATGATTGAGTTACTTATACTATTATAGGTTGCACTGAACTGCAAAACCACAGAATAAAACAGTGCAGAATGCATGTCTGTGAAGATTCACAAATCTCTCTTTCAAATTCGTGGAAGACATTTTGTTTTTTTACAAACAGTGATAACCATACTTGCCAGTCCATTCAGAACTGTTTGATCCCCCTCATCAAGGGCTGACAACTTTTGCAAGCTTTTTCATGAACCGCGTGTCTTAACCTGTGCAAAGGATGCTTTCCTTGAGTGCAGAATTAATTTTTCCTAATGGATGGCCAGCTTGCCCACCATCTGTAGAAAAGCCCTTTTCTATTGGAGAGCTTTGAATTGAGCAGTCCTGCCTAAACCTCAGATGGGTCAAAACACCTAGATTCCAAGGGGCAGAGAGCTCCACAACGTGTGTTAATCTGCTGAGCATGTCATGACAAAAATGAAAAAGTTACCTTAAAAGATCTTAGAAGTACGATGTGACAAGCCACAAGTGGTTAATTCTGGCTAAACGTGTGTTATGAAAGCTTCCTGAAGTTATTACAGACTAATAGTATGGCATTCTATAACAAGGAATGCACAAATCGAAATGTTAAATGCCAAACAGCAAAAACATTTTTACTGGACAAGGCTGTTCATTCATGATGAACCTCGTCGTTATGTAATGTATCAATGTATTTTTACAGAGCCAAAGAATGCTTTCTTTCTTTGCTGAATACTACTGGATGTGTGGTTTCTTTTTGTACACTCAGTCATGTCTTTGACTATTTGGCCGTTCCCTAAGAAAATGAGAATAAACACACAAGAGAAAAAAAGAACAATGTATGTGCCATGCATGTATTTTATTCTCAAAATAAAGGCTGATTCAGCACAAAGCAGAGAAGAAGCACGGACAGAGAAGCTCCTGTGAACAGTGCAGCACTGGCTCTAAGAGGAAAGCATAGGCTGAACTAAGGAAAGAAATTCTGAATATTTTGAGGGAGGGGGTTCTTTCAGAGTCATTCAGTTCTTAAGAAAGACAGTCATCATTGCTGTTACTAGAGTTGCACCCCAAAACAGATATAGTCAGTTTTCTGCATCTCTAAGTATCCCAAAAATATTAAATTCTATCTCTAGAAAGCATAACAGAAGGGGAGTATTTAATTAAAGACAGAGAATATAGCATTATCCTGATTATTCTCCAAATTATCCATGACTGGGAAACCTTCTGGGAACTGCAAATATTTAAGTGCAGATATAGTCCAAGGAGAATAAAGCAACAACAAATGGATGGGGATAGAGTTCTGTTTAGCAACATGGAAGCAAAGATCAATGTCTCAGATATGTCATATAAAATATATGTCATATAAAGTTAGATAGAAATATCAGTATCATTTTCTAATTTATTAATATTAATGAATATTAAAAAGAAAAAAGTAACAAAAATCCTCATCAGGGCAGCAAACATTATACTTCTTTAAAAAGCCAATTGCACATATAAAATTAGTAGTATCTACTTCAGAAAGTCTATTTTGTCTTTGTAAGTCTAATATGAGAAATAAGTGTCAACCAAACTTAGCTTATGTTTCACTGTGATATATTTGTTTAAAATACAGGCTTGGATATCTGACTTAGCCTCTAAAGCATAAAAAATTGACCAAATACCAGTCACCTACATTAATGCAAAAATTAAAAATATATAGAGACATGTTTTGATCTTTTTCAAGATTTGTCTTGGGGTTAAAAAAAAGGTAATTATTATGGAACATCATTACTGCTCTTATGCGTGTTTTCAATCCACAAGTTTGAAACCCTGTGTTTGAAGAAAGAAGCCAGGGATATCCACAACTCTCTCTCACATTGTGCAGCAATGGCCAAAGCAGCCAGGATGGTCCAGAACTACATTTGACAGTGAATATTTTACCATGTTTGGAAGTGATGCCTTGAAGTGTATGTGAGTGTAATTTCATGACCCACCTTAATAGAAAATACCTGTTCATTTCTACAATAGTCCTAGATCTTTATTTGAAGAGATAATTCACTGTAACTTCAAATGCAAACAACCCTAAAAATATGGTAGACATTTCTAATGTTTAATATACAAACAAATTAAATCAAAGCACATATACAAACATACTTTTCCTGGAATAATGTTGACAATATAGAAGAAAATTTGCATATGTCTATTGTTGCTTCCTGCCTATTGCAAATAAAGTTTCAAACTGCATAAAAAAAAGTATGGTGTATTTTCAGATGATATTCTGGTTCTTATTTTTTCCTTTGATCTCTTTTCAATTCAACTGAGAATTATATTGTATATAAATTATATAAAGAATATTACAAATCAACTTTACCTTTAGAGAAATACCTTTTTCTCTTTGTCAATACAGTTGACTATAGGAAAAAAGGTTATGAAAAATTGTCATTAGTATTTGAGGTCTGTGCAAGACAACCAAAAAAATTTTCTGTAGGCAGCTCAACTATAAAGAAATGATACTATTAGAAGGAAAAGAGAAAAAAAATGGGCAAAACCCCCCAAATATCACGGCAGATTCCACTAGCTGTATTTCTCCTGACCAATCTAATCCTTCTTGTCTTCCCGAATTACCCTAATAATTCCTAAAATGTCTAGCTTTTATGATGCCCTCTCATGTATCTCACAAACATGCTAAAGATTAATTCTGACTAAACAACTAACAATATTGCACTAAGCAAAGTGATAAACAGCATACCCCCACCTTCCTCAAGCCCCCCCTATAGAAGGGAAGTGCTTTCCACACCCTGTGGCTGCTGCTCTGGGCTGCGTGGGGTTGAAGGAGGTATTGGCAGCCTTAATGCTGCTTAGCTGGCTGAGATTTCAATGGAAATATTTGCATTAAATGTGTGCACTCGTGTGGGCTCTATAAAGCAGTGACTACCTGAACAGTAACACAGAAAAATAATGAAGTTTATGAAGGTGAGGATACTGTAATAAAGTATAAAACAGAAAGAATGCCCATTCGACTGTGTCGAGTACCTTGCAACTTCTTCCCACCAGCTGGTTTTTGAGTTTGAACTGATCTGTCATATACCCAGCTCTGGCAGCAGGGAGATAGATGGCCTGCTAAAGGCTACTGGGCAGCAGTTCCTCTGGCAAGGTCTCTGGAGGATGCTGATGTGTTACCTTGAAAAAGAACAAAACCCCCAAACCAACAACTTTACAACCTGGAACATGTTGCAACAAGCTCGTATGACCCGTGCAGTACATCATCTACATTTTAGGGAGGCACAACACTTGGTTGCATTACTCCAGTGTTTCATGTTACAATTTAGAAAGAAAAACAAAGAAAGATTCCAGCATTATTTATGCAGTTCTGGTGAAGATGTTCCAACAATTTCTGTGGGAGTTGCATGAAGGAAGAATTTTGTCACATGATGTCCTACAGTTACAGTATTTTAGAAGATTAGTTTGAAAGCCAAAAAGGAAAGGAGGAAAAAGAGCAGCTGTTCTGTTGACAGCAGAACAAGACAGAGTTTCCTATCATTTTGATCCCTCTTCTTTGATTTCAAGTAATTTAATAGAGGAGAAGCACCATTTTTCACAGTGGTGGCATTTATTGACCTTTATTTCCCTTGAGAAAGATATGTTTGAGTAAGTTGACCAATAATGTTAAGCAAACTGTGAAACTTCTCCAACAGAAGGGCATGAATTAGATGTCTGTCTTCTACCTGGTTGCCCATTTTTATTAATTCTGCAAGACCACATCTTATTTATCACTGTTTTTCTGTAACGTGTGATTGATATTTACTAGTTATGTTAAAAGTTATAGAAGAGAAAAGACATATGAGCATTCTTATTGCTGAATTTCATTTTTCCTCATTAAATAAGGAACAGTGCTGAGATTTTTGAGAAAGTATTGACCTCTGTCTGCAAAGGTTTATTAAGTGTCCCTCACCACCACAGCAGATAATATTGGAAACAAGCACTCATAGAAATGTGTGCTATCAAGTATTGCAACTATCCTCAACTCAAGAGTTCCTCACATTATTATGAAATGGCATTAAGCAGGAATCACTAAGTAGCTATAACATCCCAACATTGCATCTTTGCTTTTCTTTTGGCGATGTTGCCTTTGTTCAGTCAGTGACCTACTGGCTCCTTAGCCTTTTCATCTCTTTCTTTCTTTTGGGAGGAAAAATACATCAACAAAGGGGATGAAATTATCTCCTATTCTCCTCTCTGCTGGAGGTAATGGTGAGAGGATTGACTTCCACAGCTTTTTGCTTCAGAGCATGCAAACTTCATCACAGGCCATCACATGCTTGTCAAGTGACCATGTCTGCCGCATGA
Source organism: Irena cyanogastra (assembly GCA_013397155.1). Lineage (NCBI taxonomy): Eukaryota > Metazoa > Chordata > Aves > Passeriformes > Irenidae > Irena > Irena cyanogastra. The sequence continues at coordinate 47,660 of VWZV01004467.1, forward strand.
CCACCTTGTCAGTGTTAGCAAGGTACAAAACTCTTTTGGCCCTCCTCGTGGTGGCAACAAGTAAAACAGGTGTCTGACCTGCCTACAGAAGTTCACATTGCATCATTTTTTTCTTGCATTTGTAAGAAATGGGTATAACTTGCCTGGTCATTGTTGTCATCGCAGGAGGAAGCCATTCAAGTCTCTTCATTGCAGTCACATGCTGAAGTGATGAATCTTTGACTTCATAACTGTTAGGACCAAGATCTCCCTTTCAGAAAGGAAGTCAGTTTTGAAGTTTCTCTGTTGATTTTGTGTTTCATAGCTTTCTTTATTTGATTGCTAGAAACCACCAGCAGAAACTTTGAAGCCTTAAGAGACAGAGAAAATGAACATGAAAAATACTGTTCTTTAAAGTGGTGCAGCAACTAAAGAGGAGCAGATGAGAATGAATATATAGATCAGGTAGACCAGGACCTCAGAGAAGTTGGGACAACTGAATTAGAGAGTTTTAAGATGATCATGCATGAGCTCAGAACACTGTAATGAAGAAAAGTAAATTATGAGACATTTTTATGAGGAGCTTGTTGAGTGCTTTAGTGACACGAGGCTCCAACACGAGCAAGGCTTGTATGGTAAAGCTCTTGAAGGCCCTGCTCTGTGTACTGACAAATGAGACTTTGGATCACACAGGTGCTAGAAAATTCTGAGTGCTGCAGGGTTACTAGTGGTTCATGCCTGCTCTACTTTCAGGAAACATTTAAACGCTTTGCTGCCTTTCAGGTGAAGCTTTATTTTGATGCATAACAAGTGGATAAGAAATAATTTAATTATATACCAATAGTGAGAGAAGCTACCTCCAACAACTTCTACAATACTTGCAAGCTTGAATGAGAATACTTTGGAAGGTATTGGAGGTTTGTGATAGAATTGCAGATTAGGATAATATTCACACTTCTGCATTTGAATTGTAGAGCAAAAACACCGAGACTGAATTATGGTGTTCCATAGAGTATTTTTCTGCTCTCAGTTTCAGCACAATTGTGCGTATTATGAACTGTGGCTATTGCTTTATATTTCATGTGTAGCTTATTGATGTCCTATAAACCAAAAACTACCATCTCTTTGCCATTGATGGTATCCTTTGAAGTCAAGAAACTGAACATATGACTTGCTGAAAATATATGGCCGTTTTCTAGATAATAGAAAATAGATAATAAGATAATTTTTTGAGATAATAATAGAAAATTTTTCTAGATAATAATATAAATGTATCATTACTCTTTTTAGCAGGTTTTGTATGATGCAAATTACACAGCAGACTATTCAGTTATTAATGTATTTTGTGGTAATAGAATTAATGATAATTCTAGAATTGACTTAGAATTTAAATAAAAATTCTTACTAAGATTTCAAGTAGACTTAAACTGTTTCTTCAGTTACACAAACACTAATCTAGAAGGTAAACATTTGAAAACTGCTCAGAAGTTACTAAATCAAATGACAGTTTTTTCTACTTTAGGAAACCATACGTGATCTGTTACTGTCATTTATTTAATAGTATAGCAGTATCTTCTGTGGAGGAAAGAGGGCAGCTGTGGCAATTGCTGAATATTTTTGATATTTAGGATGATGGAGAGTAGTGAGTCTGGACTTCAAGCCAGACCTAGAAGGAAGAACCTTGCTTCTTATTTTCATCACAAAAGGTTTGTTAGGAAGTACTGCCTCCAAACAGTTTCTGAGATGAGAAAGGATAGCTTTATTCTAGAACTGATTTCAGTATTCAGGTGAGGCAGCAAATTTCTGGCTAGATAACGTGTTTCTCAACAGAATAATTCTCTTTCCCTGCGTTTTAAGACAGTCTGCTTTTTTTTCATGCACTTTGTTTCTATTGCTGCTAATGCTAATCAATATTCTAACTGATATTCAAACCCTTCCACCTTCACATAATTTCAAAAGCATGATAATTGGGGTTTACTGAATCACAGCTCACACAGAGTGGGAATTCAGGCCTCCAATGGTGCAGTTATAGTTTACCTTATTTGTCACTAATGGTAACAGAGCCAGTCTTATATTTGCACAGCTCCTGACTTCACATCACCAGCCTCATGCTGCAGGGTTCGAGGTCATGACGTCTCATGGTCAGTGCAATCAGGCAACCAATGAAGCTGATACCTAAGGAAATAAAAAATAATCCATGTTGAGCCAGCTGAATTCCTGAATCCAACTGTCCCTTTGGTTGCAGAAATGTGCTGGCAGAGGCAAGAGAGCACAAATTTTTATTGGTTTAAGATGAATGTTAAAACAACGCCTTTTGTTGTAAAGCAGTTCAAGTGGCAAATAAAGGTACATTCACTTAGAGTTTTAACCCAGGGATGCAGTGATATGAATTTCACACATATCTGGATTGTGTGCAAGAATGAAACATGCAATACTGAAATTCATTACCAGTTCCTGGATTTCTGTGACAAATGAAAAGCTGCCAATAATTCTTTGAATGTATCTTACGTCTGCAGAGCTTTTGGGACAACTTCTTCAGGACCAAAGAGGAAAGCAATGTGAATTTTGAACTCAAACTGTCATAATGAATAAACATAGAATTATCTTTTCTGGAGTTATATCATTTCTTTGAAAGAAATACAATATACTGGAAAGCATCCACAATAAATTGAAGGAAGCTGAGTAATGGACAACAGAATTGTTCTTATCACTCAGGATTGTTTTACTCATGCAGTTTGTAAATCATCTGTCTAACTATCCAAAAGGTATATAACCTCATGAAACTGAATGAAATTAGATAATCTATCTTAAAACAACTTGTTAGCAAAAATAGAGGGAAAGAATATATATTTCAATAGCTAACAACTATTGACAATTAGAATGCTGTACATTCAAATACAGGTTAGAACACCTTTGCCTTTACTTTCCTTAATGTTGATAGTGGCAAACGTAGCAGAAGTGGATATCAGTAAGTAGAAAAACACAGTCTAAACAGATGAGTAGATTATCAATAATTTTTAAAAGAATTAATTTATTGCCACTCTGTGCAAAGTTTTTCTAGACCTGTCTTTGCTCAGTGAGACTATATGTCATAGTTATACTACATTTCTGCAGTGAATTATTTTAAATGTGCAATCTTGCAGCTTGTCTATGATTAAAACAAAGCAAAACCAAGTACTTGCTCATCATGGTTGGCGCACTTGCCCAAAGCCTCAGCAGAATTAAAGATTATGGAATCCAAATGATATTTCCTACTGTTTACTATTGGTCTGATCATTACTACAAAGATTTACCAATGGCACTTGGCTTCTTTATCACAATCTGTCTGTGTGCATAAAGTTGTCTATGTAATTCTCATTCATTTACCAGTAAATATAAACCTGTTCCTCAAAAAATGTGCTCTGTTAGTATATTTGCATTTATGCAGTGCCTGAGCAGACAGAGAATAATATCACAGTTTAAACAGTTCTCCCAAAGCAAGCCAACAATACAGCTCTTCCAGCAGAAGAAACTCTACAATGCTTTAATTCTTCTTCATGGAGCAAAGCACGGTGGAGAACCTGGCTGTCAAATCCCAGCGCAACTTTCTGAGAATGTTCCTACTCTGCCTCACATTTATGCTCTTAAGTGCTGAGGGAAAAGCCTTCTTGTTCTTTGAAACACTGATATTTTGTATACGTATTGCATCAGCAAGACTGTGGATATTTTGTTAGAATGGGAGGTAGGGAAGCCCAGAGGTGCAGGAGAACAAGGTCGACGCCAACTAAGGAGAAATTAAATGCACCATATTTACCAGGATTACACAGCATAAACATAAGCCTGAGTATTCCTATTTAAATATGCTTTTTCAGGTATTCATTACTAACATGTTAAATTGGAAACCTGTTACCTTCCTGATAGCAATAATGGGGAGCAATCTGATCTGAATTGAGAGAGGTCCTTAAAATTATGCCTATGGGAGAAAATGTTAGAGCTGTTCATGCAAATGATGTTGAGAGCAAGAACTAAATGCTTGGAAATGTGTCTGGATACAGTAAGAAAAGGAATTTGAGTAGATGTGATGCAGAAGTGGCTGCTTCATGAATATAGACAGGTTATTTTCTCCAAAATCTTTTCTCCACCTTCTTCTCAAAATGATAGCTGCTTGTACTTTTTTCTTAAAGCCTGGACATTTATTTTCATGATAACCTGGTGCTTGATAGCAGTCAAAAAATGAGACATATTTTGCAGAGATGTTTGCTAAGTAGTTACGTTATGTTACACTGTAAAACTGAGTAGGAAAGACTGATCTTTAGCACTCGAAGAGATTTTGCATCCTTCATCGCAGAAGACTTGTATGCCGAGAGTGCACTATTGATCAAAATATCAGCAGGCTTGCAGCACAGCAGCCATTTGACAATACAGAAAAAAAAATTACTTCTGTCCATGTAATGTAAATCTCTTTGTCAGTCTTCTAGTCTTCCTAGAGGTATACCTATAATCTCACCCTGGCAGAAAATAATAAGAACTTCTATGAATAAACTCACTGTCAGTTGCAATTATGCTCTGCATGGACCATTGAATGTCAGACAGCATTCTGGCAGAAGCCAGGCTCCTACATCTTGATAACCCGACCAAACTGTGCAAGACATAAAGGCTAGTCCTCAAGGCTAAACAGCTGATGGGGCCCATGCTGGTTCTACTGCTGCTTTGTCACTCCACTGCCTTTGCACCAGTAGCACAAAAGCAGCAGCCCCTGTCCTGGTGCCCTGCCTGGGCTCCCAGCTGCACTCATGGACATTCAGCTTTACCCATGGCTTCCCCACAGGCTCTCTCAGGACCTGCCTTGCATTGGTGAGCTGGTAGGATTACTGGCAGCTAACCTGTGTGCTAGGCATGCCTTTGATTGGGCTTTCATGTCTTTTATAATTACAGTCCTTACTTCTAGTCTTTTCATTAGCCTAGTCAGAGCAATTCCTGTGACAGCCCACTTTTTAAGTAATATTTTCTAGACAATTCTACTTAAAAAGAAAAAAGTATTTTCTTTGTACTAAAACACACAGAGATACTGAAAATTTCCAAAGCAATTATTCCTTTTCACACTGCATGATTTCATGTTCTGTCAAACCACATTTTAAATCTTACTGTGGCCACTTAGGAACATATTGGCATATCTTGGGTTGCTCAGAGTCAGCAGGCAAATGGAAATCTCACTATCAGCCTTGGAGCTAGAATTTCCTCTGAGTCTCACAAATGTTATGAAATGCAATCCTGCCACAATATCATGAGGGGTATTTTCTGTAATAATGACTGTCTTAGGCATAAGGCATTTTTAGCCTGCCCTCTGTCTCTCAAAGGTGCACACCACAACCTGCACTGAGTTAGGTGATAGCCTCTGAATATGCTCTTTGTCTTCCTGATGCTGTCATTCTGCAAGAGAAAAGTAGCTCCCACCCTCTCAATACATGTTAGATAGTTCCACCAATATAATGAATATAGCACTCATGTTACTAGCAGCAAGTCATGTTAAGAAAGAAAAATGGCACTAAAAAGAGTAAAACCAGACAGATTTCTTGGATTTTTGCCCAAGAGCTCTGGCACATTTTGTGGTGCTGTGCTATACAATATGCCAAGCCTAAAATACAGAGAAAAGACTGTCCACAGTATACTGCTTCACATGCTCTCCTATGCCTTCACTCAAAGCCATATATCTTTTGCTATAGTATTTTTCTACCTGCTCTGATTATACCTTATTGGAAGACCCGTACTGGCTTCACTGTGTCTGCTGATAAAACCTCCTAGATAGTGGACAAGCATTTCTTAGACTGAAGTAGATATGTGTGATCCAAGCAGCAATGGAAAATTAACTTCCCTCAGAAAAAGAATGTAATTCTTTTATATTCTTTCCATTTTTCATCAGCATTAAAAATCAGGTGACAGAAGGGAAAAGATGAAACTGATAGGTTAACAATAATTTTTCCTAATTTTTTCATTTGCTTTGCAATATTCATTCTGGGAGCAAGACAGATAAATCACACTGTCCGATGAGCTTAAACAGTTGGTGAGTTTGCCTTGATAAAAATCCTTCTGTTAAAAGAAAACTAATTTATATCTTTATTTTATTTCAATGTTTAATGAAGCCTTACAGCGATGTATGTGCTAGCATAACTGTCTTTCTAAGAGGTTGTTTTGAATCAGCAAAAGTGTCATTTGAGGAAATTGATATAGTAAGCAAGAATGCACTATTTTTTAAGGTTTGAGGAGGCTGTAGAGATAGATGATTGTATCACATTAGGTTCAGAGACAAACAACAATCTACTATACCTGTGCCTTCACTGTAACAGAATTATTCAGTATTGATATTAAACTCTCATACTTCTGAATTCTGAAAACTAAGCTGTGCTTCTAAAGGTCAGCAGAAATGGCACTGTTGCAATTCAGACCTTTGGATGTGATCCAGATGCACTAACTTTATAACATGGTCAATAATATCTTAGCATACTGCATTGACCTGTGTTACTTTGGTATGTTTTCTAGTTTGTGCTTAATGATTTTGTCTTGATCATCTGGTTTTCTTGTTTGTTCAGTCATCTAGTGCCATTTACCAAGAGAGTATATAATAAAGAAAGGCCCGTTCAGTACTGTCTAAGTAAGCTGGACTTTCACAGACAGATATAGAAAGATATAACCCTCCATCAGATCTCCTAAGTCTGAAGTAAGCAAACAGGTATTTGAGTAGTTGATCCACTAACACAGTAATCTGCTACTGGCCTCCTGTTTTAATCTTGTTGACTGAATAACAAAGAGGAAGCAAGGAAGGATTTAGCTCAGGTTTTCTTTAAACTACATTCTTTCTAACAGTAGTTCTACAGTTGTTTATGATGAATACATTTTATTCATGCTGAATTTATTATGGGTAACAAAAAATGGATAGATAGAGTTAATTTTTAAGTATTAATTTAAAATGTTGAAGGATTAATTTTTTGTTGTTCTTATGAGTGGCCAAATCATCATGCATTTATAGAATTAGCTCTGTCATTTTTTTAAATATATGACATAACTTATTAATCTAAACACTCATGATTCTGAAAAAATCAGTAACATCAAACTGGATGCTAAAGGTTTAAATTTCTTTAATTTTACCAGGGCAAGCTTCTTGTATACACCATCGTTGGCAGTGCTGGCTGTAGTGGTTTGGCCAGCTTAAGTCATTCAGACCATTTCCAGGATCCTTTTCAACATCAGTCATAGGAGGATGCGATCAGCAGTCCACTCATGCAACTCTCCTACAGAAGTTATTGTTAAAAAAGGACAATATAAAATGTTCATTTTTTCCTCCCCCCATCTTAGAAGTCAGTCCTGTCAAATACACCTCCATGACCACAGTTTTTTTTTTTTTTTCCAGAGCCTGGTTCAAAATCCAAAGAAGTGCATGGAAACTTTTCAGGGGAACTTTTATTCCATTTGTTGCCTAATTCTCTTCTCTCTTTAGCCCTGCCCTACTTTAGCACTAAACAAGACATGAGTTATGTAGGCCAAGTCAGACATCTATCATGCATATAATAAGAGTTTCAGTTCTGGTGAGGCCTATTCTTTCCTGACAGGAAAGAGAAGTATTGTCTAAAGTGAGTGGAAGAATGATGGAGCAGGGCTTAGTGAACAACATAAGATTCATACAATTACAATAAATCCAATTAGGACTGCTTAAGTGCTGATGTTTAACACTTTCTTTTCCCTATAAGCAGCATATTCTAGTTTCTGCAGGCTATAGCAAAACCAATAGTTTTTATACCTATAGCTGTCATAAATGCTACAATACATGCAATGTGTTGAAGATGGCAAAATACAATTAAACCTGTCTTAAATGCTAACCTTATGAAAACAACGGTATCTCTTAGCAACCATTAAAAAATTGATTAGACTTATGATCCAAGTCTCTCAAGTATGTGACTTCCTCTTCAGTTGAGGAACAGAAGGTTATCAGGAAGGAAGGTTCCTTGGAGAGGCAGAAACTGATTTCTGTCTCTTCTCTGGAGGCCAGGTGCTTCTCCATCCAGAACTATGTGCTCAGATTTATCCTTTGTTTTATTAAAGATTCACACGTGATTTCTTTCCCTTTTATGTAAAGCTCTCATTCTAAAACCATGTTTTAAAATAGCCCTAGTTAATCCACTCAGTATTTTCTTAAGTGCATTAGCAATCTAAAGAGTGTAAAATAACATACTGTTCTGAGGTTCTTATAATACTAGTCTTCAATTTATTCACAGCATTCTTTTATATCCCTTGATACCATTCAGTATCAAATTGGATTTATCTTGCCTTTTTTCCATGGAGATGTCCAGTATTTTTAGGAAGATTTCCCAAAAGCTGGATTCTGTAGTCTGTGGTAATAAACTTCTATTATTTTTTCTGGCACAGATTTGGCATATTTCTATTGGCATATTTCACTTTCTAAATAATTCACTGGCATAACTGAGCAACTTCCAGGGAACATTTCCTTTCAGTATTCCATCTGAGAGTATACCATTTTGGCATTTTTTACTGTCTTCACATTCATTCTGTGATTTCACACCATGCAGGCTCTGCTTTAACACCTTAGTGCTTATAGACCACTGCAAAGGAGTCATTTTCTCCAAGACAGGTATGTCAAAAGCTGTAGAGCACAGAACAACATGTGAAGATCGTCCTTTTTATCCCTGAGAAGCTAGACCAGGATCAAGGCTATTCAGCTCTAGGTCCTCCTTTTAACCAAGAAGTTTCCAGTTAAGTGGAAGTGGTGGAGTTTCAGACCATGTGTAGACCCAAAAAAGAAAAAAGAGTCTAGATAAGCTTATGTCTAGGTCCAGGATCAGGACTGTGTATCCATCACAGACCAGCATAATCATCTGCACTAAGGTCTTCTAAGCTGGATCTTGCAGAATCTCCCAAGTGATGAGCAAGGCCTGGAAATAAAGGGATTGCCGTTCAGGAGTCTTTTCTCCTACTCCAAGGTACCACCTTCCAGTAAGATCGCAACAGCAGTGGATGGAGGCTGCTGCTGCTGTTGCCAATACCGTAAGACTCAGTGCTGAATTCCAACCCTTGAGCTCCCACAGATCGAAGAAAAGTGGATCTTCAGAAGTGATATTCTGAGAGATTTTCTTCTCACTGCCTCCCACAGCAACTGGAGCAGCCAAAAGCACCAGCTGCTGCAAGGTGGCTCCTAAGCTGAGCTAGACCACACCTAACACCAGAGCTCACCTGACTCAGTTACCTCGCCTTCCCAAGGAGAACGACCATGGCAACCTGCTCGTGTGGCTGTGTGTGCCCCCACACCCAAGGATCCTCCTCCTCTCTGCCCCCTCTCAACAGATGACATGGTAGCACTCCTGGAGCGTGACACTGGATGCTCTCAAAGTGACTCAGGGCTGACAGGTGAAAAAAAATTAGAAGTGTTATCTCTTTTACGTGGTGTGTAGAAATGTATCCAGCGCAGCAGTTTTTCATCTCTGTAACTAACACCTTTTAACTATTCACAATGATTTTTTTTTAGCTCAGGCTTAAGGCTACTACCTACAAAACCAGCACCTTTCTCTGCCTCCCTCTCTTCGCCCCAAAGCTGCTTCCCACACCCCCAGCCTCTGCCTCACCTTCCAGACAGCCCTATCAGGTAGGCTGAATGGTGCAAAATCATCAGAAACCAGCACATCTCTATTTTTCCCTGGAAACCATGCCCCACTTTGCAGCCATCCTCCAGCAGCACCATTTAGATGTTTGGGTCAAACCATGGTCAGCAAACGAGCACAGGGAGGTTCCCACAGCTCCAGCCACCCTTCCCCTGCTCCCTTTGCCTCGCTGCCTCCCGCCCTGCAGCCTCGGCAGCAGCCTGCCCGCATCAGGCACACGTCAATCAAGAGGCATGGCCCAGAATAGTTTGTGTGCTGGGAATTACTCAGATAGTCTTGGATCATCCCATCCTTACCATGACCTTATAGGGTCAGTGCTGCTGCATGTTCCTGAGGGATATGATGCAACTGGGCCTCTTCCATCAAGTGTTGCAAGTGTAAGAAGACCAGGATTAATGTGCAGCAGCTTCTGGCTGTACAGTTTTGAAGTTTTAAAATTTTTAATTTGACTTTTATACAAATTTTTTATGTCCTTTTCTTTTATTTTCTCATTTATATTAGCATATATTTTGCTTGACAATTAATTTATGTAATAAAAAAGCATGTCAAATATTTAGTTAAATACTTTTTTTCAATATTTCACAAATAAATGTTCAAATTAAATAAAATGCAATTAAAATGTCATCTTTATTTAAAATTTCATGGTAAAAAAGTTTACATTTTAAAGTAAAAAAGGAGTATAAAAATGAAAATTAGTAAAATGAGTTATCACAAAATTAACATTAAATTTTGTATTTCACCAGCCAGATACATTATTGTTTTTCAAGTTCAAGAAGGATATTGGTGAATTTTTAAAATTTATATTTTATTATTATTTTGTAAGAAAGTGGCACCAAACATACCATTTGGATTCTTTGAGCTCTATACTGAACCTCACACTACCTCTCAGCAAAGTATATGATTTTTTTTTTGTTAATTTAAAAGCCCTTTAATTTCAAAATGTATCCTTGTTCCCTTCTTTTAATGCTTCTAATGAATCTGTAAAGATATTTTCTCAACCTCTTTCTCCCAATTTCCTTGAAAGTAAATGAAGCAGCCAATGTTATAAGGTTCAATATCAATGCACTCTATATTAGAGTCTCTTGCACATCCATTCTATACAAGTTTGCCTGTTCAGCTTATTTTTCTAGACAATTCATCAGGCCCACGAGCAGATATCCAAAATCTCTCATCAGTCACCAAGTATCAAGTCTGGAGGTCTTAGTTAAGTTGTGCATTCAGGCAAAATCTTAAGTTATAAAAGAGCACTTCACCTGGATTTACATGACTCTGAACCCCTGCCACAGCAAATCCATGTTCTAGACTCATGTACTCATCTAATAAATATCAGTGTGCATGGTGAAGCTAATCAAGCTGAAATGTATTCTGAAAAATGCATCCAGGTGAAAAAAAAATGCCTTTGCAAAGACCTAACCTTTCACCTCTCCCTCACCGTTTCTTTTTCTTTATGTCTGTCACTAGTGCAATCCTTTATCTCCACTGATCCCATGGATCACCCTGAGTTGTTCCCTATGGGCTGGGGATGTGTCCCCCCAGGAGAGGCCCATCCCAGGGCATCTCCTCCCTGCTGCAAAGACTCCCACTGTTTCAGGCAGTCTAGTTGGGCTATAAATATTGCTCTCTTTTCTGAGGATGAGAAGCAATTTTCCCGAATTTTCTGCACTAAGTAGAAGAGTTAAAAGCTTATATGCTCCTTTCCTGTGGAGTTACAGCCAATTCCCTTAGAGATGGTGTGCTGGGTCAGTCGTTTTTCAGGATCAAGTCAAAGAATGTGCTGGCACGATGCATTCACCAAAAGCTGCTCACCTCCTCTTTGCAGTCCAGCATCAGAAACCCAGCAGATAAAATGGGACAGAGGCTTTCTTACCTGCCTTTATCACTAACTTTTGAAGCAGACAAATACATAAATTAAATCTCCTTGACATTCTGAATGTGCTTCAGGCATAGCATCAGTCAGGATCTGCAACTTTCTTGATCTTAATATAATATGTGTTATGTTGTCAATACTATTCATTTTACACCAGGGAGGAGGAGAGCAACAGATGGAAGTAAACTATCTTGATGCTGGCCAAAAAAAAGGAAATCCCCATTTGAAGGGTGCAGCAGTCAGTCTGACCACATAACTGCAAAGATACTCATAGAAAACACAAAGATAACAAAGAAAAACTGTTGGGGGGGTTTTTTCCTGTTAAAAAAGATTAATTTGGTTTTGCTCCTGTATTTCTCCAAAGAATCATCCATTTCCCATCCTGGCTATTTTTAACACATTTAACTGTGTTTAAATAAACCAAAATATCCTAGAATGCTAGAATGTTAATTCCATTAACACCAGAAGAAGATAAAAAGTCTCATTTTAGTTTCTTCAATTAAATAAAATATGGCAGGGCTGAATTTAAAAAGAAATAACTACAGCTAATGTTTTAAGTGTTGGCCTGGTAAAAAACTAAAAGCAGAACAACTTGAATGCATTATTTTAACCCAACTAAGCTCATATTCTATTTGTTTAAATCCCTGCCACTCTTCCAATTAATTTAAATAGCACTGATTAACATAGAACATTTCTTTTATTGAAATTACACAAGCTAGACAATATTAAAATTTTTTTTTGTATATGAGCAGCTAGGAGATATGAAGAGTAGACCACACATTTCTTTCACAGATGAAAATAAATGGGTCAAATATTTTGTCTTGCTTGACAATTTTAATATGACTTGCAAACAGCCCAGCAGCAGTACTGATTGACTGCTCTGTGCTATAGAGGGTGTATTTTTTGATCGGGAAGTGCAGCTCTGTGGTGTATTCTCTGATGCTGTGCTAGAGCCATCTGGTGCAGAAGAATCCTGCCCAGGGAAGCGGGAGCAGAGGCTGGGAGCACAGTTATCCTCTGTGGCCTGGGGCAGTGGGATGGGTTTTCACAGGCAGCAGCATCTCCCACAGCTCTCTCCTGGCTGCAGGCTTTCTCCTCCACACCCCAGCTGCTGCCAGCTCCAGCACTCCTCAGCTCCTGCCGCGCCAGCTACACTACCCAAACTCGGGAAAACAAGTGAAAACTTTGCTGCTGGCCTGGTGAGGTGAGGCATTCTGGGCATTTCTGAGGCCAGAGCCTGAGCAAGGGAGGGAAATCCTGCAGCTGAGAAAATGGACATGGGATGCAAGGCCAAGAGGAGACAAAGGAGGTGGAGAGATTCTTTCTACTCTCTTGGCTTCGCTGTGGGAGACAGACACACTGGCTGAATGGCAGCTCCATTTCCTTATGTTTGTTAAACAAACAAGCTGTCCTCAGACCTTCTGTGTCATTGAAAGTCACACATACAAATAAAATATTCTTTAATAGGTCATTTGTAGTTAGTGCAGGTGCATATGTTGTGAACAGCAAAGTGAGACCTGGTTCATGTCTAGGATTCCTAAGTGCTACAATATAAACAGCAACCATTGCCAGGCACAGTGGATTTCGCTGCCAAACATACAGATTGTAAATAAGGAGTGGCACAGAAAATCTGATGAGGAAACTAGAAATATTTCTTCCTATTGTTAGATCAAGCTATTTAATCTTCTTTGCAGGATCAAGCCCTTCATGCTCATTTGAGAGCAAGCCAGTCTCTTGGTACTGCTGGAGGAGATTGCGGAGTTTCAAATGAATCTGGAAATTGGTTTAATGGAAAAAAGAAAACACAATGGGTAACTAAGATCTTAGACCTGATGCTTTCTGTTAATACATCATTTTCAGTCTCATTTGTGAGAAATGATCTTGACTCCTGTTCCTCATTTGTTTTCAGAAGAACTGAAGAGACCTGAAAGTCAGCATGTAAAATTGCAAAAGTACAGTCTTAATTACCATCAATCACATTGCTTGTTCCAAATTCTGAAGCTTATATGATTTTAGCCCAAAGAAACTATGTTTCTAGTGCCCCATTTCATTATCTTACACTTTTTCCTGCTAAAGTGAATGGCCTACTTTACCAGCCTCGAAGCCTTATCCAATCCAATAATTTTTAAATGTTTCTCTCTCTTCTATTTACCAGTCCAGTCCACTTTAGCATTATCAGCAAATTTATGTACGTTTGAAATTACATACTCCCTTCAAGGTCATTTATGTCCACAAAGAAACCTGCAATAAAAGAATATTAATGAGACAGAATAAAAGCAATTAAATTAACTCACAGTTGAAATGTACCTTGTACCTCCTGTGAAACAGAAGCACTATACAGTGCTTTATAGAGTTGCTCAGGTGGTGCCTTGTGGTGATTAATTAGAAAAGGCATATGGTACATTTCAGTCTTGTTTGTGATTTTCCTTCCTTTTAATGCATTCTTTCATGATCTTTAGCCTAGCTTTAGTCATTCAGTAATAAATTAATGTCCTTCCCTGGTTGGTTTTGAAGTAAGAATGCCTGTGGAATCTCTTCTGGAGTGCTTGCCATTGGGAGAACCTGATTATGTAACTCTTGTGCAATGGCAACAAAAGCTTCAATTTCCAAAAAAAACCTCTTAAATGCATTTCTTTTCTTGCTGCTGCACAGTAGACGTGAAAGGGAAAAGGAGTGGAAATTGGCCAAACTGTGGGAAGAAACAATCAATATGAAAGGACTTTCAGGGAGATAAATGTTATTAAAGATAGCTATTTTTTGCCTAATCCACAGCATGTCACCATGTTCAGAGAGCATCTTGAATAATGGATCCCAACATGAGCCATGTTTCTATGGAAAAATAAGGTTTCTATGCAGTGGACAGAAGTCCAGAGAAACAGATGCAATGTTTCATTCCTGAAATAACTGGCCTGCTTGGGCTGTAAGTGTCATTTTAAGTTATTTAGAAAAAAATAAGTGATTATGTGTTGAAAAATTTTTCACTGGAAATAGATTTTACCCCTAAACGTCTTCCCTTCAAAGCAGCCTTTCTTTTAGAAAAAATGTCAAAAGAACCCAACCAAAACCAACAAAAATAAACCAAAACAACAACAACAACAACAAAGACCACAAAAAAAAATTGCCACAGATTCAAATGTCCACCTCTTAATTGAATTATCTTGTTTCTGATGCTGTGAAAATGAACTTCTAAACATACTGCCTCATGCCCAGTGGCCTTCAGCAGCTCCCTTCACCCACCTGCAGGCTGGGAAAGCCTTCCCAGTGCTCAGCAAGCTCAGACTCCTTCCTGCCCACCCAAGCTCCTGCCAGGCACACGAGGGGTGCCCAGCACAGCTCTGCTGCCTCAGGCAGCCTCAGTGCCTCTCTCCAAAGACAACTTGGACCTCTCCTTCCCTGTGCACCATGCCTTCAACCCAAATTGTTCTACCTTTCTGGGTTTCATTATGATTTTTCCCAAGTAGGATGCTGTTCTGAAGAATGGAATCAAATGCTTTTGTAAAATAAGGATAGGCTTTTTTTTTTAACTAAATCAGCAAATTAAAGCGTTCAAGCGTAACAGTGAGGCACCTTTTTTTCCCCCCTTCAGGAATTCATAGTGAATGTTCATCAATAAATTATAGTGCTATAAACCCTTCTAATTATTTTCCTTTGGTTTTCCCTAACATTAAAAGCACAGTGCACACAAATTCCATGTGGTTGCTCCACAGGGAAAAAAAAAGTGAGAATGGTGATTGGGCTTGGTTTTCTCTTCTTTCTGGAGGTGCACAAAAGAGGCAATATAAGCCTTTAAGTTCAAGAGATACAAAACACCCTGAATTAGCTGATCAAGTGTACAAAAATAATAAAATTATTTAAAGCAATCAACGTGTGCATAAGATATAGCATTCCTTCTTAAGTTGGCCTTAGATAATCCTAAAGAATAAAGACTAGAAAATAGAAGCAATCACCTGGCAACTTGTAGTCAGAAGCCATGTAGAGTTTTATGATGGCAAACATATTTTTTATATTTCTTCCAAAACAAAAAAATATCCTTTTTTTTCCCGAAACATTATAGCTATATTTTCAGGAAATAAAGACCTATTTTTTAATTATTATTTTTATAGTTTTCCTATATTTACAAAATTAGTCTCATTCTGTTTTTTTTTTTTCCATTCTGCAGCTGACTCCTAAAGTACTTTAAAAATTCAATTGCTTTATAATAAATAAATGAACAAATGAAAGGATTGTCAGGGTTTTTTTTTTACACTTTTGTTACTAAAATTATGCTAATGCTTGCATGGAGTCTAATATTTTTTAAATTGAAATGACCTTACATCCCAGGACGCTTTTAAGGTTGCATTTACAATGTTTCTCTTACTGCACAGAAGGAGCATGGAAAGTACTAAAGGACTTAATTTCTTCACAATCTTCTTCAAAAATGTGGTTCATATATCAGCCTTGTGTAGCACAGTTCTCAGAAATTTGAAAACTATCTGCCTTTGTTTCTTACACTTGCTCCTGTCATGCACTTAAAAATATTCATATTTTAATTCAATAACTGTTGCTTCATGATAGTCCCTAAATAGATGTGCAATAAACATTAACCTATGCAAGAATTTTCCTCTATACTCTCCAGTTACTCAAATTATACACATTGATTTTTTAAATTATTCAGCTTGTTCTTATATGCAGTAATTTGTTGAATTAATTTAGGTTTAATTTTCTATTACAGTCCCATAAATCTTCTATGTGCTGTTACGCCTTAGTGATATTGACTCTGTGCAAACAATTCAGGGGCTTCAGACATTTTTCAACATTCATCACATTAAACATGTTTAAAGTTTTCTCCTCAGATCCTTATTTCTGCGACCTGAAATATAGGCAGTAACCTATTTAGGACTCAGAATATTTCTCTCATTTCAAATATTGATGCAAGTTTTTTAGGCACCTAGAAAAAGTGAGAGAAAAATTAAACTCGTTGTTCTCAGTATATCACATGCCATGATTCTCTTGTTTCTGCACTCAATTTCCTCTCTCTTACTAGAAAAACAATGAGAATGATATTTTAAACCATCCTTCTAATTGCTGAATACAGTTCATCATTCATCTTGATGGATTACAGCAATAAAGGAGAGAATACTTTGATCCCAAAGTGCAATCTCTTCTTTGATCCCTTTACTTTTAGACAGTTTGCTCTTCCCTGGAAAGTCCACACATTTTTCCTTTGGTTGGACAGTGCTGCCCCATGCAAAGCTTCGTGAGGAGACAAGTAGCACTCTTCACAGGCTAACAGAGTTGTAAGAGGTCCATATCTGTGGATTCTGACTGTTGATAGCTGCATTCTGTAGATGCTGAAAATACGTTTGCATCAGAAAGGTGTTTCCATATGTTATAGATGAGCAATGTGATGATTGGTTCTCACAATTAAGTGATGGACATTGTGTGCATATTAAGAGAAGTTTTGCTGATGTAGGTTGTGTTATTGTAGTTTATTGTTCTCCCCTCAGTCCCCTTTCCCCCCTGTGTTGTTGCCATGGGACAGCCTGGGTTGTCAGGGCTGCCTGGGACATGTGGAGGGAGGACGTGTGCCTGTGCCCTTGCATGGGCCAGTTGGGAATGGAAAAGTTTCTTGCTGGGAAGGGATGGCATGACAACACCTGACCTACAATCAAGTTGTAAGAAACGGACACCAATGGAGAGCAAAGAGGAGTTGATTGACAGACTTTGGGACGGCCAGGATTGTCTGATGCAACCCCCAGGAGTATAAAAGGCAGAGAAGCCATTTTGTGGATGAGCTTGTGGCTGCTGGGTCACCAACGCCCACAGCACATGCTGTCCTTTTTTCTTATTGATTCTTTGCTGTATTTTGTTAAGGTTTTTAATAAACCTTTGAAATTTTTAAAAGTGAGCGTCGTTTCTCACACATACATCATTTGTATGTGTAGAGACAGCTGTGGGAATGCCTGCAGTTTGACCACAGGACTGCGCATGTACGGGAAGAGACTTTAGACTACTAAAGCAGGTTGTGCTGCCCAGATCATCTTGTCTGGGAACACCATGGGCTGGGTAGTCAGTGGAATCCATCCCACAGTTTACAACAGGGAACGCCGGCTTTTTTCTCTAAGCCTGAGCCCTGACTCCTGTAACATGTGTAAAGTGAGAAAACAGGAGTGCATTTATTCTGACCACAACTGAGTCTTCTTGGCTACAATTTACCAAGCATCTGAACCTTTAATTTTCTATTTTTTTCTTTTTTCTTTTTTAAGTTCTTACTTTTCTGCTACTGCTTCCTTTGAAGAGCATGGAATTTCAGCAATCTTAAAAAGTAGCTGTGTGTGAATTCTCAGGGAAAAAAAATTATGATCTTTTGCATAGTTGAATGCTACTTCCGAGTTCACAGACAGGCAAAAACTTAATCAGCAGTTTTGATGGCTCAAAGTAGATAAGGCTTCTTCCTAATTTTATCTTGAGTTTGACTGCTGGGTAAAGACAAGCACTAATTGAAGCCCATAAAGATTCATGATCATATTAAGAAGAAGATAATTATAAGCTGCCATTTTGGTTATTTTCTTTTTAACTGAGAATTGAAGATTCTCCAAATGTCATGTAAACAGTAGGAGAGTGAACTCCATATACTGTACTTCCCTGAATTGTACATCCCAAATTTATATCTATAGAAACTCAAAAGTCCTAGCTATGTGAAGATGGGGGAGGGGGGGTGAAACAGTTTGGTTTTATGCATTTATTTGCATTTCTAAAACCAATAAACATTTAGATCAAACCACAAGTACATCTAAGTGTTAGGAATTTTTCCAATCACTTTTTGAACCCCTGAAGATATTTGTTCTGCACAATACTGTGTTGAAGTAGGTTCACAACATATGATGGAGGACTTCCAAGTGCTCATTCTGTCTCCATGAAAACTGAACATATATTCCGACCTTTAGTTTCCTCCCCTCTAACTGTGTGCAGTCCCTCTTTCTTCTTTTATGACAGATTGCTTCCTTTAAGTGCTTGTGGCGCCAGAACTTTGTTTTCCCTAGGAACATCGATTCCTTGAGAGACCCTCAGTGTTTCGTGAGGCGTAGCTTGTCTTTACAAACTTGGGTTGACTCTTCTTCAATGTCTTGCCCACATCCATGTGCCAACTAATTTTATTTTTTAAACTCTTTGTTCCTTCTATTTTGTGCATGTTAGTACATCATTAGCTGTCCTGTTTAGGTATGTAGACTTTCCTATGGGATACCTGTAAGGTTTTTTTGCGGGGGGAGAAGTGATGAATGTTTGTTCTGTGCGACCATTATGGTGACTATCAATTGTTTGTGTCACTTACAAATATTTTTTTTTCTGTCATCTCTTTAAAAATCTCATTTTCATGCAAATCTGAGACGAGATAAGACATTTTGCCTTTGTAGATCCTGCAAAAAGTACCAAGTGCCAGTACCCTGAGATACTCCAGGAGCTTTGTACAGCAAACATCATGAACAAATACTTGCTTCGGGGCCAGCTGAGGTGTTGCTTCTCCTGCTGACACTCCCTAACTCCTCAAAGCAGGCACTTCTGGGTATCTGAGGGTTTAGTCTCAGCTTGCTGATAGCACATCTGCTCCGACTACACGAGGGTAATTGCAGTCTCCCATTACCATTGTGCTTCCTCGCCCTCTCGGCCTCTTAGCTGGCATTCAGGATGTCAGTCACCTGCCGGGCTGCCTGTCCTGCTCTCGTTCCCGCACCGGGCAGGTTTGCCGAGGGCTGTGGGAGGGATTGCTGCCGTGTCACCGGCGGCAGGGCTGATCGCCCGGCACGGCTTCACAGGGGCCGTCCGCAGCGTTTTCAGAGAGCTGCTGCTGGTTCGGAGCGCTGTGCTGCGTCGGATTGCGCTCTCCTTTGAGAACAAAAGGGCGCGGTAAGGAGGAGAGCACGCAGCGCGGAGCCCGAGCGGCTTTTGCAGGCAGCCTGCCGAGCAGGGGCTGTGCTGCTGTCCCTGCAGTGCTCCTGGTGATCCTGGGCTCTTCAGACTCTTGTTTTTAAACGCACATCTGGTGGGTGCTCCTCTTGTGTGCTGGCTTTGTTTTAGTCGTTTCGTATGACTTCTGCAAGACTGATTAGGTGTATGCAAATCTGTGTTACTTAGCCCGAGAACTAACCACACATTCAAAAATTCCTAAGGGCCTCATAATGACTGATTACAGAAAAGAAAAAGGGTGGAAATAAGGCTAAACTAAAAATACCTAATGACTGATGCAGAAGAAGTATGAAATAATTTCTCTGACTCAGTTTAATATTACTATAATGACTTGGGGGAGGGGGCACTGAAACACAGCTACCCAGAAACTTGAATGAGGGCTTAATCTTGTTCCCTATATCTACCATACTTTCAAGGGTGAACGAAGTTCATTAACAAAAATATCTGATTAAAAGTATCCATCAAATATAGAGTTTGTATTGCAAGGTTCAGACACAGATAGGGGTACAGACACAGATATATAGATACACTTACAGATACAGATAGGTATTATAAAGAATGAGATCTAGTAACTTAGTTTCATAAAAATTGACTTACAAAACATTAATTTCTTTTGCTATTACTAATTAGATGCTGTAGCCATAGTTACAATCCATGCACACAAATGTGTTTACATTTATACCTCAAATCACTTCTAAGGAGGGTAAATTAGTCAAGGAAATAAAAAATATTATTTATATCAGTATCTTGGCTGGGAACCCCACACTTTGTTTCTGCTAGGAAAACACACAGGGGCCTTGATTTTTTTCTAAATTATATGGGAGAAGGTGCACGTTTTATAGCTACATTTTTAGCTAGAAACACAAAAATTTGTTTCCTTAGGAAACAGTCTTGATTTGGTTTTGAATGACTGTACATGAATAATTTTAATTATAGAATTGTTTTTATTCATTTTAAAGCATGATTTATATTGATATTATGCTGAGGTTTTCAGATATTTGTAATTCCATAAATTAAAACCAAAACATTTGGGCCTAAGATGGTTACTATAAAAAAATAACAACTTAAGGATAAAATGTAATTTAAAAATAAATTTTCATTCAAAGTTTGAGACAAAACCTTTGTACCACATTATTTCTATTCAAAATCTGTTGCCTTTAATCCAGTGAATAACTCCAGAAAACTGAAAAAGTGGAAGTAAACAAAGTCAAACAAAATCCTAAGATATAACCTGAAATATTTGTGTACATTGTCTTATCCTCTGTTTTTAAAGGAAGAATATATTTCTTGTATTTTTTTGAATACATAAAAGGTGTTACATTTCAATACAAAGCAATCATCTACTTTTCAGTTTTTATTTTTAATGCATTACATTATTGAAACTTAGGACAGAAATAATGTAGTAGTCATGTGAAATCACACACAGAATCACAGAATATTCTGAGTTGGAAGGGACCCACAAGGATCACAGGGTCCTATTTTAAGTAAATGACCCTTATAGGATTGAACCCACAATCTTGGTGTTATGAGCAGCAGGTCTTGACAAATCAGTTTCAACAATTTACTATTTTTTTGCAAATAGTAAAATCATATAGATCATTATTTTGCAGTTGAGATTATAAGCACCATTGCTCTATTTCTCAATTGCAAGTATATTTCATAAAACTAAAGCACTTATTCTTCAGTTTGTCCACCTAACTACCCATTCTGCAATTAAAAATTAAATTGAAATAGTGTTATGGATAACTGGTGGTAGTCAGGGTCTATTGCATACAAAATGGCAACATAATCAAATGTTTAATGAATTGACAGTGATTATGCACTGCTAAGAGTTCTGTATAGCTGAAACTACTTGAGAGTCACTTACCAAGGGGATATGGCACAGTGAAGAATTAAGCACATAATGAAAATACCTACAAGTCCTCTGGGCACTAAAAGAGTAAGGCAAAGAGAAACAAGTGCTTCTTTGATGTATTTTGTAGCCAAATTAATGAAATGTACATGTCTGTATCTGAGATCAGACGACAATTTGTGTGGGTGGCATATTGTTAATTAAGTGGAGTCTAAAATTTAAATCAGTACTTGTCTTCCTTTATAGTTTGTAACCTCTGATCCAAGAGAAAAAAATAAATACAAAATATACGAGAGGATCAGTAACACAGAATTTGCATCAGGATCTTGAGCATATTCAAGAACATTTAAAAACATGTTCCTCTGTTTGTCCTACAGAGCAGTTCTGTGAGAATATCTATAAATAAACATAATGTAAACATTTTTAAATCCACCTGTCAGATAGATATAATTAAGTGTCAAATAGAGAGGCTATGGAAAATGTAGAGTGAACTTCAAAGCAAGAGGAAGGACAGGATTAATTGCTCTCGCTGCTTATGGCATGGTAAACAGATCCAGATTAAACCAGCAGTGCCTTACTTCTGCACAGTTACACAGCAACCACTGTAAACCATTGTGCATGAAGTAAATGTTGTGGGTTAACAGGTTAACACCACACCTTAGCTACGGTGGAGACTTCTAATGCGTCTCTAGCTCAGAAAAGAAATAGCTAGCTGAGGGCAAATTGCCCAAAAAGCACACAGGCAATAATGGTGTACAGTATCACTTCACTCTGAGAAAGTAAACGTGTACTCCATGTGTAGTCACTTAATCAATGCTGGGGACGGGCAACCATCTCAGAAAAGTCACCTGAGATCAAATAATCCCTGGTATTTTCACTTGACAGTGAAATGGAAGGGGAAATTGCAGAGGCTCTTACCCTACACTCACCTGCTAAAGACATTTCAGAGAGGGGTTCCCAGATCAGCCCTCAGCTGACTGCCCTGTAGCTGCTGCATTGCCAGAGATGCCACTCGGGGCTGCTTTCTCACCTCGAAGAAACATGTGCTGTTCAGAAACCATGAACCAGAGCACGTGGGGACGAACAGGACATCCAATGCCAAAGTACACCAAGTCTGACTCAAACCAAAATGCTCGTGCAGGGGCATCCACCGCGACTGAGCTGCAGAGGGAATGTGCAGGACTGGACAAATGAGGGACCCAGCTCTCTTTTTTTCTCAAGCTCTTCTGGGAACTGCTTCATCTCCAAATGTCTCCACTTAACCAGAGGCTGTGCTATTTGCAACACTTCCCTTCACAGTCATTCCCTGGAAAAGCATCTCTCTAGCTGTAGATCTGAGTAATTCCTGGTACCTGAAATGCATCCAGCTGTTACCTTTGATCCATATGCTAAGGGTTTCTGACTATTACAGAGGCTGGCGGCCACCACAATGAGTGTCTGCACAAATACAATGCCTACTAAAAAATCTGCACTTTGGTTTACTCTATTCATATTCTTTTATAAGTTGTTAGCCACTGTATGTTGAATAGAAGTCAGGACAACATGTTTACCCTGGGGGAAGGCCAAGACCTAATTCACTAACTGGAATGAAAAGCACATCCAAGGTGAATTAGATTCTGACAAATACAATCATAAGCTGTTTTGATGGGATCTGATCAGCTTGCAAGTGGAAAGTTCAGTGGACTGCTTCCAGCAGTAAAGAAAATTAATCTTTTCACAGAGTAGGATGAAATATTTTGTGAATATCTGCAATACCAACAGAGAGCCTACCCTTCTTTTAAAGAGTTGGATTGTGCTGTCAGCCAAAACATAAGTCATCTTAAAAGACAGCAAGAAGTTTGACTGAAATGAACAACAAAGGCAATGGAAAAGAAGAGCAAGAAATGACAACATTTTGTCATTACTCTGTGTCTTTTCAACTGTTGACCAAAGTGACATGGACAGAATAAGAACAGGAGTTGGTAACACATCTGAGTTACCTCACACTTCTGACCTTGTCCTTATTCTGTTTAAGAGTTCACTTCTGAAATTAGGAGATATCTTTGATCTGTTTCTGGCAGAGGAGACAAAACATTCATTTGCTCCCCACACTTGTAATGGCAAACACAGAATCTGTCAAGGAAAGAAGCAGGGAAGAGGAGTTAAATCATTCAAATCATAATTTAAACCAATAATCAGGAAATCTTGTGGTAATTAACCTTATTATCTTGTTTTTCTTTTATGGTTTTTAGTTAGTTTCACAAAGGAAGGTTATTTCTCATTAGCTGATCAACCCATTTTACAGTTTGTTTATGGGTAATATAGAATTTACAGTAAGTATGATAGGTTTTTCCTACTGGAAAGAGCTGTAATATATAGTTAAGAAATTATAGAATTCAACACAAATTTTATCTACATTTAATTGTTTTTGAGTTTTTTCTACAAAATCATTTTCTTTGTTTCTGTCTGTATCTGTAGAAATTATATTAATACAGAAAATGAGATGAGGCTTAAAAAAGAAAAAGCAATATTTTAACTTTTTTATGTAGAACTGATGTAATGAGAACAAAATATTGCATAGTGTTAGTGAGCTGAAGGAATTCATATTCTCATAAAGTGTTTGGAAACAAGCAAGTCTGATATTTTCACATTTACATCATGTAGGTGAGGAAAGCGGAAAGAAAAAGTATATCTGCTTTTAAAATTTTGTAGGTTTTGTAATTGTGGAACTATTCTTTGGGCTAAACTATATGAATAAATTTAAATGAAAAAATTATTTACTGAATATCCTCAGAGGATGCTAATGCTAGGCAGAAAAATGTGGGTCCCTATGCATAGAATCTGTCTCTTAGTCTGTGTAGAGTGGAAAGGATTTTTACCCTGAGTCTTGTTTGACTTTGTGTCTAATTTCAGAAAGGGCGTTCTGTCTCACCCTTCCCTGTTACACCACTCTATGTCAAAATCTGCAAACAGATTTAAGAGTATCGAAAACCATCTACAGCATAGATGTCACTTTTCCCAATATTCTGAAAATTTAGAGATAGTCTTTTTGACGTTACATGAAGTGATGGCTGGTATGCCATCAGGAATGTAAAATTGTGAAGCAGAATATGTTCTCCATCTTGCCCTTTAGCTATAATGTTGTGTATCCACCTGAAAGCCTGCAAGATGGTGATATTGCAGGATGGGTTCCTGTTCCCATATGTTTTCCTTTAATAGGAACTGTAGACCACCTGGTTTAACTAGTTAATTTTAGAGACAACTAGGGAATATATAGCTGTAGCTATAGCATACTGAAAGGTGCATTAAAATGAGTTATGTATTTTAAAGCCATAATAAATGAAGTAGCAAAGAAAATTATTCAGGGAGTTGACCAGTGGCCTAGATTCTAAGCTGTACTACTGTATTTGTGCAAGTTATAGCTTTGGTAAGGCTTTTCTGCAGCTGATTCCAAGAAATTTATTATTTTAAATGCACAGTGATTTGACTACTTTGCTACTATATTAAGTTAGTGTGTTGTCATACAGTCCAAAGATCAGAGGAAGGGTTCAGGAGCCAGTCTCCATGGCCAGCTTCCAAACTACTAGAGTAACTTTCTTATCCATGGGAACAGCTGATGTGATACGAGTTTTTCATTGCAAGGTCAGTTCTACCGTCATCTGACAGAAACTGAAAGCTGACCTGGTCATCTGCAAATGTCTTCTTGAGCCACTCTTTCTCTGAAGAGCAAAAAGATACATTCAAAGGCCTTAGTTCGACAATGATGAGAAAGTAATCAGGAAAAGTCAATATAGTTTCACCAAGGGAAAATCAAGCTTGATCAGCCTGACTGCTCTCTACAATGAAATGATTGGCTAAGGGGATGAGGATAAAGCACTGCCTGTGAGAAAGCTTGAAATTAATAAGGTTTTCATTCTGCTTTCCGCAGAATTCTGATTTGGAACTTGAGATAGGCAGGACAAACAGACTGTTGGACTGAAAAGCAACTGGACAACCAGAACCAAAGGCAAGTAATCAATAGCTGGCTGGAACAGCTACTTAGCCAGGAGTCAGTACTGACACACTATTTCTTCAATAGCTTCATCACTGACCTGGGTGATAAGACAGAGCCCATCGGCAGCAAATCTGGGAACAATACTAAATCAGAGGGAGCGGTGGCACATCCAACACTGCAGCTTCAATCCAGGAGGACCCCGGGAAATTTAAGCACTGGACCAATGGGGATTGATTCCACCACAAGAAGGGCAAGGATTGCACCTGGGACAAAATAACCCTTTCCATCAACCAAAACTGGGAGCCAGCTGACAGTACTATCCATGGTGGGAAGGACCTGGATGTTACAGCAGAGTATGAACCAACTGTGCACCTCAACCACAAAAGCAGAAAAACTAGCCACACCCTGAAGTGCCTGGTTTAGAAGATTAATTCATCTTCTTCCATGTATCTAAATTGAGTACAGTGTGCAGTTTTGGGCCTGCTGTTCCAGCTGGATATTGAGGAACTGGAAGGAATACATGAGGGTTATCAAGACAGCTAATAACATGTGACATAGGAGGAGCAGTACAGAGAAATGGGATTGTTCAGTCTGACAAAGAGGAGGTTGACAAGTGACTTAACACCTCCCTATAACTACCTGAACAGGTGTTTCAAAGTGACAGAATGAAATTCCTCTCTGTAGAAACAGAAGGGGCAGCAGCCATGACTTTCAAGCTGAAAGTTCAGGTTGGATGTAAAGAACAATATTTTCAGGAGAGCAGTGCAGTACTGAAAGGGACTGTGCAGTATCCACAGGGACTGTAGAAAGTCCATCCTCAAATTAAAACTTAGCTGATCAAAATCAGAGCTGGCCCAGTTCTTATATTCCAATAGTCCTCCCTCAAGCAGCAGAAGTTCCTTCCAACCAACATTTCTGTGAGTCAGTGATTCCCTCAAATTCTGCTTTCTGCACCAGGTTAATTTGAGGATGAGCATGAATCCAATCCTCTCCATTTTGTTTTTGCTCTTTTTATGTGCCAGGCTGGTGGGGACTGTAATTGTTTTCAGGGCTTTTCCCCATGACATTTTTCAAACCAAAAATCTGAGCTGATTGAAGAAGAGACAACTGGAATCACTAGGCCAGTTACTATAGTTAATATCAAAGGATTAAGAATTGCATAACCTCAGGGAAAAAAAATTGAGTAATCTAACAAAAAAAAGAAAACAAAATAAAATAACCATTTGTAATCCTGGACACAAGGGGTTTACTTGAAGGAACTAATGCATACTTGATAATATGCTTATAAAATATAATTGAATGGAGAAGTAGGTAGCTTCACACACAAAACCTTGGCTGCAGTGATAGGAAGAAGGTTGTGTAATTTGTAGACAGCTGAAGTAATTTAGAATTGATTTGAAATTCATGGCTTTAGTCACTGTATGGATGAGGAATTTAGTCACAGTGGATTGATGGCCTTGTGACACTTGAAAGACACTGACTTGCTTTATTCAAGATTCAGATAAAGGAATTACTTATCCTTCTGAAAACAAAATGGTATCTGAGTATATAGAGCTTATTTACTGACAAAAAGGACTATGCTAGCAATTAATGTGTTTCTCCAAAGTATTTTATGGTGCATAAAAGATTTTGATACAAACTATTCAAAACACAATGTATATTATTAAAAAAAATAAGGCACCATAAACATTTCAGAGCTCTACATGACAAAATATGTAACTCCTGTTCCAGTAAGCCCTATGTTTCAGATCACAGAAAATCTACAAAGAAAACCCTGTTGAGAGAAAACTGCAGTAGATGCTAAGAAAAGGAAAGCTCTCAATTTCTAATTCTGACCTTATTAATCAACTGTGCACTGGAGCTGCACAGTGCACTGGCATTCATACATAATGAGAAATGGGGAAATCATTCTCAGCAGACACATTGCACGAGGAATGCTGGACTATTTTAAAACCTCACTAATGAGAATCAAGGACTTTCAAGTCCCCTTGCAGAGTTTCTACTCTCCTTTGTCTAATTGTGCTGGCTGGGAGTACAGCGCTCTTCTTTCCTCAGCGATTGTTTTGCAAAGAGATGGCTAAATCCAGCTGAAGCAGCTCCTAATTTGGCCCCTGCTCACTGTTGCTTCCTCTTGAACTGAGTGAACAAGTGACAGGACTTGTGCTTTAGCTTGACTAGCATTTGTAACAGTGAAGCTGGAGGAATATAAGAGCATCAGGAGATACTCTCCCTTGACAACATTCTGAGGAATTTAGCTGGACAGATTAATGGATTTTTATTTCAAAGGACCAGCTGTCTTAGCATAAAATGTGTTGTGTGCTACTTTTACATGGGTAAAGGATAGTTATTTCCATCATTCACAGGGCTGGAGATTGAATTTTAGCAGAAAGAGCAAAAAAATAGGGTTTTATGTAGTGATAACCACATGGCGACATGGGAAACCAGATGAGATGTGCAGCATATGATTGGGAATGCCTGGGGAGAATCACAGCCAAAGGAATTTGGGCAGCAGTGTCCCAGGCAGCTGTTGTAGGTTCAGGTTGCATAAAAGTCAGTCTCTCATGATGTCATTGTGTTTTCCTAGATTGCACTAAGTTATCAATATGAAGATAAGCTTCCACCTAAAAACTTAACTCCCACCCCCTTTTTATGGATATTGATTGTCTGAGTGAGTGTGAGAGGCAACAAAAGCAAGCATGAAAGAAAGATCACTTTAGTGGGCTTTGTCTTGTGTGGCTGTTTGCCTGTGGTATGTTCAGGGAAAGGAGATTTTAGGAACATTCAATATAAACAAAAAGAAAACATCAAAGAAATACCTGATTTGCATAATAAATTTCAATTTAAAGATAATGAAACAAATTAAGCATACTAAAAGACAAACTCACACTAAACAGATCTTTAGAACACAATAAAGTAGGTGTTTAAAATACTAGTTAATGAGCTTCTAATCATGGTAGATCTCAGTGTTAATATTCTTCTCTGATACACAGCTCTCCTTTAAAGGAAAACAAAACCACCAATTAAATTGCACACACTTCAGAGGATATCTCATATTCAGAGTCTGTACATGGTTTATTTGGTTTGTTGCCCAACCAGCTACCAGTTTGACATGTGTTATAAATTGTTTCATTTTGAGCACTTGCCTATCAGTACTTAGTGTTTAGTTTTCAGTTTCCCTAGACTGTTACCTACTTGCAAAATGATTATTTAAAAGTTAGTATTCTAAACATAGATGCCATGTTGGCGTTCTTAGGTCATAGTAAAAACAACAGTAACTAACAATGTATTTTGTAGATACAGCAGATATAAGACCAGGTTAATTTATTTCTAAAGACAGAAAGTCTTACAAGGAAAAAGTCCTCAAGGAATTTCTCAGGTTCTCAATGAGTAGAATGGAAAAGACAGAGGTAATTCAGTGATGATAAATTCAGCAGTAATTCACACTGAAATAGAAAAATGGGTACCTGTAAATATTAACCCTAAATTAGGTGTACTAACTAACAGGTACATTGGCATTACTCTGGATGGCACTGCAGTGAGAAGCTGTAGATCCTGCTAAAAGACTGGGACAGATACTTGGGGCACTGCTGGTAAATTTAAAAAAATTATTGTAAGCAAATTGAAAATAGGAAACAAACTTTTATTTAATCAAGTTCTGTTTTTACTCTTTCAGTAACCTTCCTGATTAACTGTTAATTCTCATCAGCTTACGTAAACATCAATATATGAAACATTTACACTTGTTTCATTGTTTTCTTTGCTGAAATTTACACTTCATAATTATTTAAATAAATGGTTCTCTACTTTCACAGGTATTTTTTCACTTTTTTTCACTTTTTCTTTTCATTATTGCAGGAAGAGTCTAACAATTCATCTATGTTACTTACAGTTTTTTTATTTTTTATAATTTTCTTCTTTTTAAATTACATGCAGACTTTTTATTTTAAGTTTGGGTCAAACTACATTTGGACTGAAATAGGTATTGAATTGAAACTTAAAAAGAAGTATTTAAAATTAAGGAGTTAGAATTAAATTAGAGAGGAAATACCTACATTTTAAAAAGAGAAGATTGAGGAAGGAGTACTTATGGTAGAAGGTAAATGTTAAACCCGTATTCAAAAAGACAAGCAAGAGAATCTAGAAAAGTACAGGAAAG
Source organism: Irena cyanogastra (assembly GCA_013397155.1). Classification (NCBI taxonomy): domain Eukaryota; kingdom Metazoa; phylum Chordata; class Aves; order Passeriformes; family Irenidae; genus Irena; species Irena cyanogastra. Next base: position 77,075 of record VWZV01004467.1, read on the forward strand.
TCAAATCCACTCTAATAGATGTAGGGTTTTATGTAGCAGCTCCTCCAAAAACCATTCTGAAGCATGGGAGGGACGGGAAGTTTATTGGGCACAGCCAGTGTGGATTTATGAAGAGGAATTTTTTCTTTACCACCTGATTTTCTCCCGTGATGAAATGGTCACCACCATGTACAGGTGAAAATTTTCTCACCTTTCTACACCTCCTGCAGTATTTTGCTAGACAAACTGTACTCTGGGAGGCCCAGAAGGAGCTTCATGGACACCAACACAGAAACATGCTAAGTTTTACCCTTAGGATGTAATAGCCCAGTGAAACCTACACTCAAGGGACTGACTGCATGGGAGCAGACCTGCAGAAAAGGAGCTGGAGATCCTGATGGGAAAATTCAGCAGTCAGCAGTGTGCCCCTGTGGCAACTACCCACTATGTAGCACCTATTTTTCGTGCATCAGCTGGAAGCAGAAAACCAGAATTCTGGCATCTTCTGTTTCAAACAGTTTTCAGTGAAGTAAAAAAAAAAATAGTATTTGCTCTGAAGCAGTTCACTACAGAAGAAGTACCGAAAAATATTTTCTACATGTAGGTATTCAAAAAAAATTGGTTTTTAATGTTAACTATATCTACATTCACTGCACTAAAAATACTGAAAATAATACATGTACTACATTACGTATAATAATACTTGTAATAGTACATGTAGTATATTGCACTAAGATACATTTATAAAGCTTGACCTGACTTAAAAATTTAAACACTCCCCAACTTTCTAATTTTGTAAGTAGTTATGCAACCTTTAATTTTCATATCTGATTAATTTTGTGGGTATAGCACATAACTAGATTTATTGAAATAAATTGCCAAGGTTATAGTAGTTTCAAGTATTAGCTTTAGATTGTCATATTTTTGCATTTAATTTTAATTTTTTTCTTTAAAATATGTACATTTAATTTAAATGAACATAATGGTGGTTATTTAGACTACTTTCTTTGCATTTAATAGCAAAGAGTATGTTTGGGAAATGAGAGGGATTCATCAGAATGAGAAGGAGGATTTATGGAGATATGCAAAAACTTTGATTTGAAGAAAAATACAAACTCTGCAAGAGGAGCATAACAAGGTTGTCAGCAGTCCTCCATGCCTTCATTTCCTCCTATGAAAAGGAGATGTTACTCTCCTGTCCATCAGTCCTGCCTAAGCATCCACCTTTAGCCACGCTCCCATCACCTCTCATATTCTGCTCTCATGATAGAGGAGCACACTCAGACTTTCTCAGCACAACACCCTGCATTTTGTAGATTCCTAGTTTCCATTATTTTTTACCTTGTTTCACATGTCTTTCAGAACCAGTCATGAGTTATTCGGTCACACTGAGCTTTCTGTAAGTCTTGCTCCTCCTCTGTGAAACCTGTGAGCCATATTCATAAGAATTATTTTTTAGAAGCCACTTTTAATCATTTATTTATGTAACCTACCAGCAAAGGCAATATGATGGAATGAGTTTGTAGTATATCAGTTGCAAGATTTCTCAGGCCAAGGCAGAAGCAAATAATATTCAGTTTAGTCCCTTTGTGTTGTGAGGCTAACACAAAAGAAAAGCAGTGTGCCCTTTTGACCACTAAAATTGGTATTTTGTTCTGACAAACTCCTCTCTAATCCAAGCTAAAGTGTTGGAGTTATTTGTATTTCAGTTGAAATATTAACTATGTACCTCTTGTCACAATATGCATACTGTAAGAAAAGACCACTCTGAGACCAAAGACTGGATTAAAGAGTCCAGAATTTTCTCAAGTGTGTTGCTGGCAGTCAGCTATTGTTTTTCTTTGATCAGGAAGCTCTAAACTGTATTAACTACACTTTTGATTTCTGCAACTATTTTTCTATCATTGTCCAAGAGTGAAGCAAAGAATGAGTGAGACAAAGAGTCACCAGTCACATTGTCTGATTCAGGCAGCATTTTAAATTATATACAAGGTAAAGAAATTTTGTTGGAAATTATACAATCCTTACACTGCTTTTTCAGGTTTTTTTTCTTAGCAGTGTCAGGGATGGGCCATAATTGCTTGTACTTTGACTCAACCACAATGACAGGCTGTTTTCTGGTTAGTCATAGGAGTGAGTTAAAAACTGCAGTTCGACATCTGTTACTGTCTCCGAGATAGGCAAGCACTAGGTATCTCAATCCAAAAGAGCTTTATCCTGAGCCAATATAAGATAAATTACCTCTTTGAAGGTTTCATCCTAATGTGTCATAGTCAAATACTTGTTTAAATCTCAAAGAAAGAAAGTTTTTAATCTTGCTAATGTTTTTTAGCAACAGTTTTACAACTAGATATGAGTAGAAGTGTTCTATGTTTCCGTGTATCTTTCACATCTTATGGCAATGAGATGTTCCCTAACTACTTTGTGTTCTCACAGCACTGTGCAGCACAGCATCATTGTACCAGTGCTGCTGACATACCTGTCAAGCCATTCTGAAGTCAAAATGTGTTTACAAGATCATACTGCATGGATACACACACTGGGATTATTTTCATGAGACATTCTGTTTTGTATCATTTGCTCATTCATACTTTGCAAGTTCACACTTGCCATCTGAGACTGAAGCATCACACAATCAGGTTGGAAAACCCTCAAGATCAAGTCCAAACTAGGACCAAACACCACCTTGTCAACCAGGCCACAGCACTAAGTGCCATGTCCAGTGTTTCCTAAAACACCTTCAGAAAGGGTGACTCCATCACTTCCCTGGGCAGCCACTTCCAATGTTTAATCACCCTTTCTGTGAAGAAATTCTTCCTACTGCCCAACGTGAACCTTCCCTGGAGCAGGTTGAGCCTGTGTCCTATAGTCCTGTCTGGTTGCCTGGGAGAAGAGGCTGACCTCCCCATGGCTATCAAGGAGCTGTAGAGTGTGATAAAGCTGTCCCTGAGCCCACTTTTCTCCAGGCTAAACAACTCCAGCTCCCTCAGCTGCTCCTCAGACCCTGCACCAGCTCCACTGCCCTTCTCTGTGGAAGGTACAGAGAAAGAAAGCAACATAAAGGAACAGAGGAAAATGCAGACAATTTAAAAGGTCACAACAATATGGCACACTATTTTAACTCATGAAATATGAGACAGTCTGAATGCTTCCTGACACCTCATTCTACTGACAAATACTGTAGTAAGAAACATAAATGGTACAAATTATTCCATTCACTTGACAAAGATTATGAAAGCAGGAAGAGATGCAAAATTAATCAGTGCCTTTTGTGTGCTTATTTTTATGAAATGTTCTTTAGACACTTGATTTAAAATACGTAAATAGCAGATCTAACTTAGCCATTAACTATAGTAAAATAAACTGGTAAGAGATTTTCCTTAAACTGATTATTCCAATTTTTAAATAAAAATTATTAAGCAAGTGGATAACTGTTAAATCATTTTTTGTTCATTCCAGTATAACTTTTTTCCTGATACAGCATGTTGTATTAACTTCTTTCTTTCCAAGAAAAGCTCCACTGGAGCAAGAATCACATTTAACTCAAAAGGACAAAATTGATCAGGATTTATTAATAGGTTTCTGCTAGTGTGCTGCAAGAACGTTCTTTAGTATCCTAAATATTCTACAGAGCATATTTTTGTTTGTACCTAATCATGTCTTATCCAGTTGTGAAGACTGCACAGAGAAAGGCTTTTTTTTTTAATAGCTGTGCTATTTCCAATGTAATCAATTTGTCAGAGGGGGAACTTTGCTGGCAGAGAATGAAGCAAGTAGAGGATATGTGCTCTTTTAGGCAGCCTCACTGCAGCAGCTGCTGGCTCTGAACTGACTGGGAGCTCCTTAACAGTGCAGCTGAGGTTTGCCATAGGCTTACCTCAGTCACCTCTTGGACCTTGTTAGCTCCCAGCTGTTCCTTTCTTACACAATCCCCAGGCAGAAGAACAAGGTTCATGCTCCTTTATTCTTGTATCAGTAAGCAGTTTTTGAAAAACAGTGTTCCCTCCTCTTCTTGTTACCTTCTTAGGACTTGCAGACGGCTTTCCACCTCAACTGCTACAGTTTTCACTCATTTTGTGTCATAAAACATATCCAAGATTGACAAGGCTGTGCCTAGTGATGCACTGATATCTCACACACCAGAGGTGTCACACATGATAACCAGTAGAGTGAGGGGTTTTGGATGTTCTATCTCCTTTTTTTGTTTTAGCAAAAAGTGAGCGGACAAGAGCTGCTTACAGGCATTTCCTGGGGCACGGGTGCACATCCTGCCCTACTACCATCCCTAGTGGAACAATGGCTATGAAGGATCACAGAGCACTAATTCTGGCCCAAAGGGAGTTCAGAAGACCTCCAGTCTAAGCCCCTGCTCATAGCAGGTGCAACTGGGGTTGGTTCCTCAGGGTTTCATCCAGCCAGGTGTGGAATAACCTTGTGCTTTGTAAACTGGCATAGAGATTGCACATCCTCCCTGAACAACTTGTGCCATTGCTCAGTTGCTCTAATGAGAAAAAAGGTTTTTTGTCTCTTTATCCAGTCAGAACCTCTGCTGTTGCTGTTTGTGTTCATCATTGTTTCTTATCCTCCTGCCATGCACTGTTGGGAAGACCACGGCTCCATCTTCTCAATAATCTCTTTAGAAGTATTGGCCCTTACTTAGGTCCTCCCCCAAAAAAATTCTCTTCTTGAGGCTGAGCAAGCAATTTCACTGCAGGTGATCAGTGTATTTCCGAGTAGAGCAGAAGGTGATTTCCCTTCACCCACTGACCATGCTGCTCTCAATACAGTCCTATGTGTTGGTGGCCTGTTTTTCTGCATGTTCTGCCTTCAGAACATGTGCAGGATTCAGCACTGAATCATTGACTTCCACGAGGGTCCTGTTGGCTGTTTCCTCCTGGGTACAGGTCTCCATTTGGTGGTAGCTTTGCTGTCCTTTCTCTCCTCAACTCCCCAGATTGTGGGCTATGAATGTCATACAGTCAGGGAATCTGGCCATTTTTACTACTGCAAATAACAGCGCTTTAAAGAGAAGCTCATAACTCATGTGTTTCTCCACTTGATGAGGGTTCATAAACTTGTTCAAAGCACAGCATTCCCCCTACAGAATTGCATAAATTCTCCATGCTTCTCTATACACATGACGTGGAACCCAGTTAGTCATATTTTTATTAATCTGCACACATTGCAATTTGGTCAGTAAAATAAACCTCCTCATTTGTCAGTAAGGATTTAATATTGAGCACTTCGCACTACCATAACCTTATAAAACTGCAAGCTAGAATGTGAGCATAGGGAATAGACATATTTTTTATGGTTATTTATATGAAGCATCTCATATAAATCAATGAAAGTATTCATGTAATTAAGGAGATTGCAACCTATCTCCGGAATGCTGTTATATGTGCAAAATATTGCACACAAATTTTTTTATGGATCTGTTAAAAGTACTAAAGAAGTAATGTGATATAAACTGTAATCATCCATTCCATTATACTTGAGATTATTTTGATACAAAGTGCTTGGTTTTGTCAATTTAGGGAGTTCATGTAACTCCAATTTGACAAATTCAGTCTTTTGAAATGGATAGGCTGTAATTCTGTATGGATTTCAAGTATTTTGCCACACAAGCCACAACATTTTCAGGAAAGCTAACAATGAAAATATGCATATACACTCAAAAATCCTACTTCACCGTGGTTAGCAAAACCCAAGCAGACTGTTTTGAAAAGAAAATATGCATACAAAAAAAGCAAAGGGTAGAAGCTGTGAAGTACCCATACCAGTATTCTAGATACAAAAATGAAATACAAATAATAATCACCTTTCTTGAAACAGGTGCTACAAAAAGTGATGTATAAGACTTGCACCTCCAAGTCTTTCTCCTCTTTCTCTCAAACCTCCACTTGTCAGGGTGTCAGGCCTCCCTGTGCCTCCTTCATCCCTCCATCACCAGAGGAGAGGCTAGGTCAGCTCCCCCAGCTGTGGAAGTGCTGCTTTTTAGGAGCTATAGATCCTGCTTTGATCACTGATGTTATCTCTCCTTATCTTCTAATACTCCTTTGTGCAAATTTTAAAGATCATTGTTTCATTTCTGACTCTCACAGGTCTTAGAAATTATTCTTGCTATGCTGCTACCTATTCCTACTTTTTTTTTTTTTTTTTTTTTTTCCCCCTGCTATTACAGCAGCACTGCAATGCAGGCAGTTTCATCATCACCTGGGCACCTGCTGAGTGCTCAGCACTGACCAGAATTTTCTCTGCATCAAGAGTGAGGTATTACAACAACCAGCTCAGTCTCAGCTAACTCTGACCCTTTGGTCAGCAGAGACATGGGACTAGTGACTAAAAACTGTGCATGCACCTGGAGAAAAAGCTGCATGTTCACCTACCATTGTCATCTCAGAACACAGGATGACAGAAGTTAATGGAAGGACAGGTGAGGTGACCTGGTGCCTCTGTGGAGCTAAGGAGAGGGATCAAAAGGAGTGTCAGCATTCACAGGCTGACAGCCTTCAGGCAGACCTTCAACCTGTACAGCGAAGGCTGCACCAGTCAGCAAAGAACAAACATAGAAAAATTAGATCTATTCTGGATCTAGATTTAAAAAGCAATACTATTTCTATTTTTCTAATCTACAGGAAATTCTCAGATTTTCTTGCCCAGATTATAGCTGATCGTGTCCCTCTTCTGTCCTCCCTTTTCTTCTCCTGCTCTAAATGCTTGATTGCCAGCTTTCATTTAATCTCTCTCTTTTTCTTTGCAACTTTCTCTCATTTAATCTCTCTCTTACCTTTACATTCAAGTTGTGTGGATCACAATCACCTTCTCTACTTTGGTTATTTTCTCATGACGCCAGTATTATTCTATTGACACAGTGACAAAATATTTGCCTCTGGTTTTTATTTTAACATTCATTTCTTTCTAATCTATCACACTGCTCCTTTGTCACTTTCTGCATACACCAAAGACACTGTTGTCAGTTCTGCAAAGGTTTTATCTTACTATCACTCTCATCTTTCAGAAAAAAAAATAGAATTTTATGAAACTTCATGTGAACATAACCATATAAAAATAAATTGAATTGTTTTGTTCCATTCATGCTTGAGTGTACCTCAGAATTGAATGTATCTTTTGGAAAAAAAATCTGAATTTCAAAGTCTTCACAGGATTAGGATTTCCATGGCTTTTAATGACATTTTAAGCATTGCCTGCAGTCAAGGAACTAAAGAATATGTCTAAAGAATTACATATGTGTATAAAGTAAAAATATGCTAAAATACCTGCAAATAAATTAGAGATAATTGATGAGAACAATTATTTTAGGAAATTAATGGATAAAAATAATGACAGTGAGTTATTTTTATCAGTTTCTCTGGCTACCACTTAGCTCCATAGTGTTATGAAACATTGCAAGGGGGCATTAGGCACATGGACTGTCATGGCTCTCTTGCAGATATATTAAAAAAACAGAAAGGAACGTACTCCATAACAACAGCTGTACAGGAAACAAAAAGACAGAAAATTACAGGCGAGTTTGGATGTTCACTGGGATAACAAAAAGGATATAACTTCTGACATGATATAAAGACACTGAGACTGCCACAGACAGGAATTCAGATGATGATGTAAAAAATGGCATAGTTATAAATAATAAAAATAATACTTGAAAATTATTATTACTGTGAGAAATAGCTATTTCAAAATGGGAAATTCTGCTATATTTTATTTTTAAAATACTGTGATGCAATGAATAAAAATACCACCTTGAGAGAGTGATTATGGTTCACACTCTTCTCTTCAGAGGAAGAAGGACAAATGAAATGGCAACATGCATCTCCACAGGCGCAAAGGTCATGGGACAAAATCCTGTGCTCTTTCATATCAGGTCCTGCAGATAATGTGCCTTACAGGATGTTAGTTGAAAAGCTTCAGGTCTCCTCAGTAAAATCACTATACATTTTGCATCAAATTTTACAAGGTTTCCTTTAGATGTGGCCGATTCTTCTCTCTCTATCATACACTACAGCTCCTTAATTTTTCTGTGGAGCTGGAAGGAAAAGAAACACATGTGTTCAGTTGAAATAATCTATAAAAGGAAATAGAGCTGTAGGTTTGGTGATGATGGAATTCATGATTCACCATTTCTGTCATTATTTTCGCCTTCTTCAGAAAGGGACTTCATTCATTAATTAATAGTGATTCCAAATATTTTGGAATCCTGGCTTTATACAACATACCTGCTGTTGAACTGTAATAATCTGCCTTCAATATAGAATATATTATTTTCACTTTTAGCATTCTTCTATTTAGCAAAGATTTCCTGAGTACTAAATACTTCTTTCAGTAGGGAGGAATTTAATCCTTGACAAAATGACCAGTTGTTCAAATGCACAGTGAAAGAAAACAAGAAAAGCAACTGTAAATGTTCAAAAAGAAACATATTTATGTAAGATATCATTATGTTCCTACCTGTTTCACTGTAATAATAAGCCAAATAGACCATAGACCATCTGCATGCATAAAATATTTCCACTTACATGGCATGAGGCTTTGATAGCCCTTAGTGAACTCCTTTTTGGTTTGAAATGTAAATATGATCTAACTGCTGTGCTTTCATTTTAATTTCAGTAGTGTTTTGTCCTGAACAATTTGAGTTCACTGTCATTTCTTCTCTTTAAAAATTTTGAAAGAAGATTGCACTTCTGGAATCACAAATACCCCAAACAGGGGAGTTACAGCTTTGTATGCTGCAGTTTTTTTATGAACGAATAATGGTAAGACTTGAACCTAGTCTTTTCATATTTCCTGTACATGTCCACTAGAAAACTACACCAGAAGTTAGTATATCGCTTGGTAATTAATTCAAATTAGAAATGTAAAGGAGATGTCCCCCTTCGTTTAGCAAACACATTCCCCACAAACATATCTCTAACCTTTGAGGATCACAATTTAACTTTCTATTACAATGACAGCAAGACTGAGATGTATGGTGAGAGGCAAAAAAACCTTTCGACTCACAGGGTCCAAACATTAAGAATTTTCTGCATGCCTGTTTTCTCTTGGCTGATTAATAATGGACTTGGAACTGGTACACCACCAAACACTAAAGAATAGGAATGTGGAAATGTGGAAGTCCTCAAACTTGCACAGGGAAAGTTCCACTGTTTTCTTCAGTCTTCCTCTCTGCTATGGAATTGACTGTCAACTCTTCCCCTCAAGGCCTGGAGGAGTTTCTGTGCTAATGGAAATGCTTTGTTTAGTGCATGTTGTTGACATTTCCTGAATTCAGTACTTTTCTTATTCTAAAAAATGAAAGTGGTTATGACCACCATGAGTTGATAGTTATTTTCTAATAGATAATTTCATCTGATTTTTGTACAACAGTACTGTGTAGCAGTAACCTGGATATGAAATCTGGAAGGGACCATGCTTGTAAGAAACAGTCTTAGTCTGACTAAGAAATGAAAAAAGAAACCTTTTTCTTGGTGTAAGAATTTGCAAAAATCAGTTTCACAGAGCCTGTCTCTCAGCTATGTTTCCGTTGATGTTGAGTTCCAGTAGGACACATGAAAGGTGTGTAAAAGGAAAAAAGGATTTAATCATATTCTGGAAAATAAAAAGGATTTAATCATATTTTGGAAAGTGCTGACAGCTGTTATGTCCATCACAAAGGGACAACAGCCCTCATGCATCTCCATAGCACTGAATGGACTTTAGGCTTGTCAGTAGGAACATGCTGGGCAGACATAACATTAATACTGCAGATATTCCTTATGTCTCCAGCAATGCTTATTCTTCTTTTCATTTTTGGCAGTACTGCAAGGTTAATTTTAAAGAGTCACTATACTGCGTCCTATAATCACATAAAATTTCTACAAAATGGGTGAGCAGAAAGTGGAGAGTTCACCAACCTTCAAATGCATGTTTTTTTGCAAAAAGGGTTTTGTTTCTGAAATAATCCTAAAGAACCAATTTTCAGTGGCTAGACATTTGGATACACATGTCAAAATTGGACAACAATTATAGGCCTGAACATACAAATTAATATCTACTAAGCAAGCATTTGAACACAAATGCCCACCTAGCATGTGATACTTATTTAACTTATTTATAAGTAACTTACTTAGTTACTTATTTTGCAACAACTTTTGTCAAACAAAAGTTCTCCTTTTGTGGCCTTCAAGACTGACCAACACTTCTAATCACAATTCTACCTGACAGTTAAGAATGGTTTATTTGTTATCTGTGCAAGAATATTAACAGCAATCATCTCCAGCTATTTTCTCATCCTATTGAAAGCCAAAAGAATGGGTTTAATTTGTGTTTACATTTTCTTTTGTGGCATTAGCAAAGCTGCAGAGAATTTATGAAACCAGATCAGAGAATAAAATCTTTACATAATTTTAGCATTTCTAAAATGTTCAAATTAATTGTTTTCCTATTTTTATCCACAGTATGACAAGATCAGTAATTCTCTTCACAATGAAAGCAGTACTTTAACTCACTTTAAAGCAGTTCCTAATGACTTCAGGGAGGATTCCCTTCCAATTTAGTTCAGTGCACTGAAGGAAAAATGTCACAGGGTTGCACTGTTCTTACAGCTGGGAATTCATGATGGAAACCTCTGAAAGTAACTGTAAACAAATTTTAAAAGACACATTTTGAAAATATTTCAGCAGTTAGTGGTATACATCCATTTGGACTCTTCTGAACAAGACTAAAGAGAAACCACCATATGTTCAATTTTGAGGAAGACTATGATAGTGTGAGAGTGCAATGAGAGATGAAGGTCTAATATCACCTTCTCTAATGCTGACTTAAATTAAAACTTCATTCAGCAAGTCCAACTTTCCTCAGATTGAGGTGAAATGGACAAAGTGCAGCTGTGTCCCTGAAGAGATCTGTGTTCTCTGAGCTGGGGTGTGTCCAAGCAGACTGTGTGAACAAAAAATGAGAGCAGTCATAATCAATCAGACTAAGTATCATCTACATTTAATCCAGTCCTCTGTCTCAAGCCTACATCCTAGGCTTGGATGTCTAAGGATGAAATAAGAACAAGACTACTGTGCAGTGATAACTCCCAAGAAGAGATCCTTGCATTCAGCATTTTCCAGAGGAAGGCAGGACCTTCTTCCAGGGCATGAGGTGTTTCTCTCAGGGCATGAGGTGTTTTTTTTATGCAGAATCAAGCACTTGAGATGCAGGAGGCAAAGCCAAATCTCTCCAAATTTCACATAAATAAACACCCGTCTTGAAATTACTTTTTAACAATTGTTATACAATAACACAAAAAATAACACATGACATCTCTCCGCCTATCAAGAGAAGCTCTTTTTTCCTGAAGATTTTATCTTACATGAGAAATATGTCCTCTGGTAACCATTATGTGATGTAAGATCACATATTCTAAGCTTTTAAATTACCAGTAAGAGTCTCTAGATTTTAAGTTTAGGGTATATCATGTCTTTAGATTCTTGAGGTCATATTCACCTCCAGAATTATGCTCTTGAAATTCCATGGATTAATTTTGCACAGAGTTAAGTGTGATTTTTACAAAAGTTCACCCAGAGAGCAATTGCTTCATGCTGGGTGATAAATTTAAGTCTTTTATTCTTTCTGACAAATCACTTCGCTACCAAAGCATTTGAAAAGTTCACAGCTCTTCTGTTTCCAAGGTGCAGTATATTCATCACTCAATCCTTCACTGGACTACAAGGTATCAAACATTTCAGGGTCATGTTCTAAAATGGTGCTGTAAAATTATTCATGTTGTAAAAAGTTTATGAGATTATTTCTGCATTTATTTTTCAGTGTCTTTTCTGCAATCAGGAAGTAAAAAAATTGACTAGGAAAATATCAGAAGTATCTGTGGTCTTTTGCCACTTTACTGCTGACAGAGCAGCCGAAACACTTGAGTGTGAATGGGCATTGCAGAACCACATTCACACTTGTGCATCTCTATTACTCTCTGTATGCACACATTCACAGTCACACACATGTATAAACATGCATGTATAGCTATGCATCTATATGCACGCATTTGTTAGTAATAAAAGTATCTGTTAGCATTTTTTGTAAAATCCTCAGTTTAAACTATTTCTGTCATTAACTGACCTTTTAAAAAAAATAGAAATGAAAGAGGTCTTGGCAGATTATCCTTGACGATTCATACAGTCATATTCCCCTCAGTTTTTATGTGCTTGCAAGAAATACGTTTTATCAAAAGCATAAATACAAATATACATGCCCAGCTGACTTTTTTATATCTTTATTAAAGTAGCGTGTGTTATTTCCCTAAAGCAATTTCTTTTCTATCTTTGTTATCAGAATATCAGAAGCTAAGGAGGAAAAATGAAGGCATTGTAACATTTTTTAGTACTTCAGTGACACTTGTTAGTCTAGTCTTTTTCCAATCAAATTTAAAAATTGTTACAAGCAAGTTTAATTACCTTTGCAATAAAGTAATTAGTTTTCTTTAGAGACTTAACATTGTGATTCAAAATAACACAGTGGATCTATGACATATCTCTGAGACTCATTCTGCAAATATTATTAGGGCTATTCAAAACACAGCATAAATAAATTACTTAATAGAGAACTGTCTAACACAAAGTAGTCTTCATCACTACTTGGACATATTTCTAATAAAGTAATTTACAAATAGAATAGCAGAAAAGAATAAAGAGAGCATTGTAACTTTTCTTCTTATGATCCATACAAAAATATTTTTATACAAAAGAGAACACCTAAATTATCAAATAACCTCTTCAGAAAATAAGAAAAATAGACACTTTCATGGCTGATTACATCCAGTATTCATGCATTGTTTGCTACTTGTCATGGATTGAAAGATAATGGGTGTATTCTATTTGCCATCTGTTAATGTTCTGTTAATTGAGCAGTTTTTCTTATCAATCCTCCCTCCGGGGAAATATCTCCCTTTAATGGGCCATTGAGTGTCATTTCATGACTGATAAAATTACATAATCCCATTGGGAGATGCTCTGCCCAGGGGGAGGAGCCACATATTCCTTAGTGGATATATTCTGAGATTTTGGGACACCAGGGCAGCCTTCTCCACTGGATTCTCAGAGGAGCAGCCCTTTCCCACTGGATTTCCAGGAGAAAACTCCACCTTTCTACAGGATCACTGCTTCAACAGAACTACATCTGTCACTCCAGGAGGACTGCAGCCACCATTTCAATTAGACTGCTGTCACCAGGGTGTCAGGTCGTATTCTGACTCTGTCCGTGTTGTTTTGTATTACTGTATTGTTTAATTTGTTCTTTTATTTTTTTCCCTTCCTTAATAAAGAACTGTTATTCCTGCTCCTATATCTTTACCTGAGAGCCCCTTAATTTCAAAATAATAACAGTTCAAAGGGAGAGGGTTTACATTTTCTGCTTCAGGGGAGCCTCCTGCCTTCCTTAACAGACACCTGTCTTTTCAAACCAAGACACTACTGTACTTTCCATAGTCTACAATAAAGAGGTGTTTGGGGTTTTTAAGATTTCAAACACATGAGAACTTTCTACTGACCCTTGTAAAACTTGCAGGCACAGTCATTTATGTGCCTGCACCACACACAGAACTCTTCCGTGTTCCCAACTCATTCCATGGACCCTGATACAAAAAAGTTAGTTATCCAGCTGCCCAGATTTCATTACTTGTAACTGCTAAATTTCCTACCTGCTGGAAAGAAAATTGGTTATGTCATGTGCAGACTATGAACGGTTGGGAATTAGCCTTAGGGAATTGTAGGATGTTAAAAATGTGTTGTTCCTTGCTGCAGCAACGTTGTCAATCTGCAGTACATAAAATATCATGTCACTTTCATCACCCAGAATCTGTACTGTTTACCCATTCAGATCACATAATCACTCACATGTGTTGCAAGTCCCATTTTTGAGAATACAGCTCTTATCCACAAGGTGCTTCAGAAGCTTCACTATTTTTGTAATCAGACTAATACTGGATTTGGCTGCAAGCCTGAACAATGATGGATATTGATCCATCATTGAACCACTCATGCAACATTACAGTTATCTTTTTCTCTTTATGCCCAAAGATTTTAAAAATATTGAGGTTCTCCACTGACAGAGAACACATATACCCAGAAAAAAAAAGAACTGAGTGGTGTAGTTTGCACCCCATGACACAGGAGAAGAGGAGATGGAGAACACAAAGAGGAAGAGGAAGGGGAAGGAAAAGATGTGTCATAAAAATGGCAGCTGTAGTTCTGAACTTCTCCACTATTTCCCCTCTTCCCTTCTGTAAATATCAGGAGAATCAAAAGCTTTCCATAGATAAAGCACATCCTGGGGAAAGAATGGGAGTGTAGGACAGGAAAGTCCAGAGCAGATGGAGAAGAGGGATAGAGAGATCGGACGAGGGGGCGGGAAAACAGGCAAGGTTCCTGGCATGAGACTGGGCAGCAGTGAGACAGTAATGTATCATTCCACAACGAATTACTTATGTATTTTAAATGCACAAAAAATAGTAAATGGAATGGTAAATACCTACCAGTGCCTACCAACAAAGCCTATGAATAAGTGTTAAAAAAGAAGTGGGATTTTTTTATTTTCATGGGCTTGTAGCCTCTTGTCAAATAAAGTCAGACCTTGAATCAGGTTCTTACAGCAAAACTTAAAAAAGCTCATGGGGAGTTTCAATAGTGTGCTCCTGTTTACTCAGGCAGCTACTAGATTTACGAGATTTGCATGTGCAAATATTTGAGTTCTGTGCACATTCATGGAAAATTAGTCAGACAGACCAACATTCAAATACATTAGAGAACAGGATCTCTTAGCCAGGCTTTCACTGTGCCATTAAGTGTACTGCTATGCCAATTATGATTAACAGAAGAAAATAAAAAGAAAATTAGCTTTTAGCAGAAAACCGTTACCCTCAAATGAGAAATAAGAGCAGTGAAGGGAATCACACAAGACCTCTGCTTCTCTTATAATTACTACAGAGTTAAAACATTGTGGAGTAAGTGCTTCCAGGAATAGACCAACAGAATTGGATTTTCCACTGAGAAGTAGAAAGAAAAAAACTGGTCATCACTTTCTGTAGTTTGTAACTGGAGCACTTGTTTATGGGCTGCTCTCATAGTTTACATACCTACCTTGCAGGCTATTGAACACAATACCTGAAGAGTTGTAGAATGTATCTATCTACACTGAGAGGCTGCATTTAAATTGATTTTTCTTATTTGAAACTTCAGTTCTTGTCTAACAGTAGAAGTATATGAAGATGCTTATTATTGTGGTTGGTTTTGATTGCTTTTATTTTAAAATAACTTTACATGAAAGCCAGGCTTTGTAACATTGTATTTTCAAAAGTAATTCCATTCCTAACTTTGCATTATACAGGGCTCTTAAAAACATAAGCTGGGTACAAAAAATACTTTATTGTCTAACCACATATGAGACCTCCATGTTTTATAATGCATAGGTGGCTGATAAATATGAAAATCTGTTTGCAGTGGTTTACCTCTGGCTTATATGGACAAATTGCTTTATAACTCTCATGCTGTCGAGTTTTTAGGAACACGTCTCCAAACACAGGAAGTTGAAACCTGTTCCTGCCCATGAAAATATGAATGTCCTATAATTTTTTTAAGCTTTTTCACCTGTCAGTCTAGATAGTGTAGGCCCAGTAATTGAGTGCCTTTAGACCCAGCAATAACTCTACAAAAAAACAGTGCAGGTGTCCATCTGTGTCTTACAGGCACAGCACTCATAATTCAGTAAGTGTACTTGAATGAATTTTAAGGTCCCAGTGGAGCAGAATGAGAAAAGTATTGCTGGGAGAGGTTATGTCCCACATTATACTAACTGATACTGCTGGAGGAAAAAAAACAGACATGCAATCCATTTTTCATATCTAAAAGAGAAACAAGTGGTTCTTCAGCCTGGGAACAATTGCTATGGCTCTAAATGAAATGTTTCAAGCAGTTACAAAACCTGAAGGGGAAAGAAAAAAAAAAAAAAGAGGGGGATGGGGGGAAGAAAGGAGCTTGCTTACATAAAAGAGCAAAGAACCTTATTATGAACAAGGAGAAAAGTTGTGGTGGGTATTAGTACTTGAAGACAGTGAAGACAGATGGCTTTGGTAGCAGGGCCCTGATAAGGGTGAGTAATTAGCTGGTGATGGCTTTTGGGATAAATTCTAAGGCATTGTGAAACCAGAGATTTTACATGGTTAGTAATTTCCAGCTTAATATAATCAGAATATTTCCTTTTCTAGACTATATTGACTCACTGGGTTCAACACACTGCTGTAGTTCAGTGGCCCAGGAAAAAAGCGCTTTCAGGTACTATTTTCCTTCTGACTCCTGGGCAATAAATTGCTTTTTAACTTTCCCTCATGAAACAGATTTTTCTCCACAGTCACACCCAGCGAGCTGTTTTCTTTGAGTAAGAGGTAACCAGAGCTTTTCCCACACCGAACTCTTTTCCCTACAGTTTCAGTTCAGATGGAAATTTTTCAACAAACAACCTTCCTGTTTTACTCTCAGGACTGTCACTGAAAGCTCATATACTCCACATTCAGCAACGATGTGAGTAAGAGGACTGAGGACTTCACTGTGTTAAGCCTCTCAGAGTAAGTCCAGCTTGCTTATCTGGACTCCCCACAATCATGTAAATTACCACCATAATCGTCACCACTGGTTCATGTATTTGGATTCACTGCCACTGTCCATTATGGATTCAACTGTCCACACAGAAAATTAATTCTGTGCCAATTTCTCTTTTTTTTTAATTTGGGTTACACTATTTTCAGTCAAAGCTGTGAAGGTTTCCAATTAGCACTTGTTCTCCTCAGAGTGAGTGAAGACATGAAGACAGGCATCTTCATTTTCATTCTCCCCAGAGTTCATACCCTTACCTGAATAACCATTTAATGTAAGCCTGCATGATTTTTTTTCCAGAGGAGGTGAGGATAACAGAATTAATAAATAAAATGTCTTGAATAAGTAAAATATGTTGGAATGAACTCCTTAACAATGTGCTTATGAGCCCTATTTCTGCAATGCTCCCTTCCTGGCAAAGGACTTGTATTTATATCCTGCTTCAGTGACAGCTGAGTACAAGATTAAGTGTTATGTTGCTGGCTAGTCATCATATTCTCTACATCACAGAACCTAGCTTTCAGACAGGTATACTGGGCAAGAGAGGGGATGGGGATGAGTATTAAACTATAGGATACTGTCACCCATACCTTTTTTTTTTAATCCTAGGTACAAAGGTTCAAGTAATATACTTTTGAAGGTGAATATTAAACTTCAAAAGTCTATAGAAAAATTTTAAAATTAATTTAAATATTATGACTATGAGATAGCAGTGATGGAAAAAATAATTATTAACCATTTAAAATGGTATATTAACCAGATGTCCTCTCTCAACTATTAAGAATCCATTTGGCAGCCTTCTTTAAGTGTAAGTGTATTTATCCTTGTACAAAGGCAATCTCTTTAGGTATTTTGAGCTGTCAAAACATGACAGAAAATGAATATGCCCTTTTCTGTGCTCTCTTTCCTTTAAATCTGCCTCGTCAAAACAGCAGANGAAAGGCAGTACAAGTTTTGATAATGTATGTATGCTGTGATTACTATTTACCTTTAACTCAAATGAATCTGTAGCTCTTTCCAACAGACAACCTGGTCCAAACTGTGTCTTGCATGGTCCAAATCCTTCAGTCAGATACAATTCTTAACTTATTTATTTTCAGTTATGTTCACAGATGGAGGCAGAAACTGACGCCCTGACTTTGAGCAGTTTGATGTTCATTTGGAACATGCAAAAAAATTAGTGGTGCCATCATAATGCCAAGACAAGATTTTAGGATGCTGACAGACAGCTCTTCTGACTCACTGGCAAGTCTGCAGAGCCAGTACAGAGACTATGCAGCACCAACTCAGTCCTAACTGTGCTTTCACCTCAAGTTGTCAGGCAATGCAAGATTAAGCAGAACAAGCGGCATCCAAAAAGAAGAACACATAGGTAATTTGCAAAGTCAAATCTCACTCAACAGTGGTAATACTGCTGTCCTCCAGAGATTGCTGCTTCAACATCGTACACAAAAAGGTTTCAAAATAAATAGCCATCCTCTAGGAGCTTGCAGGCTGAGCACAACACAAGAGGCATTGTACAAACCCACTACAGAGGGGATGAATAAGGCCCCTACTCTAAAACATCTCCCCACAAATGTCTGTTCTAATGGCTCTCACAAATACTCCCAAAAACCAGATTTTCCAAAACATAGAGCAGTGTTGAGCCAGCGACTACTGACTTCTGCCACCTAAACACAATGTGCAGCTGCACAGAATAGTGAAATGAATTTGAAGTTTTCCCATGAAATAATAATGTTTCCTGGAAGATGTATGCATATTGCTTTGGATCAAATAAGTGAACTACCGGTCAGTCTCCATAAAGGCAAGCTTTACAGCAGCAGTGCCAGCTGTTTGTACAAAGAAAGCCTTAACCTCTGACAAAATATAATGTCTTCTTCCAAATGAAAGGCTGCACTGATATATTCTGTTGAACAAGGTAGAGAAGCTGTGGCAGCATTGACTAAAGCAATAAAGACCAATAAAAAGTGACAGTACAATCCAGAAATGGATGTGATTTTCTTGTAGAACAGAATGGTTTGCAATAGGCACTATAAAATGTAATTGAAAATTCTGGATATGCGTACATTAAGGGCTAAATTAGGAAAACAGTCTAGATACTTTAAATGGCAATTCCTGTTTCAGAGGTGGTTAGAGTAATAATTGCTCAATTCTGATTATATGAAAATTCATTGTATATTTCAGAAGCTGTAAGAAGTAATGAGTGTTGGTTTAAGAGAAACAGCAAGTAACAGACAGTGCTGTGGAAATCCTCACTAAAGGTTAGGTTGTGAATTGTTTTGAAAGCATGCCAGTACACATTGATTACACACAAGCTGATTTTTCTATTGTTATTAAATACACTTACTCCTACAATGTTTGCTCCTACTATTCCACAGCTACCACTGATGAGAATAACACAGTCTGGAGAAGCACAGTTTCACTTCAGCAAATAATTTTCTGTTTTCTATCATCATGCTTCTATCATTCTGGCAAATTACCCAAAGGAATATCATAGCTAATTGATGCCATCACAATCTGAAGACCTGTTATCTTCAAAGTTTAATCATATGCATCAGTACAGCAAAGGGCAGAAATCCTTTATTTGAAGGATTGACTTTCTGAGAATCTAAAGGCAGGGCAAGAGCTGAAAAATAATGATAATTGCTCAAAAGTCATTAGGTGTTATTATGAATGGAAATCTATTTCATTTACTGCAATGGACAAGTAATACACAGCCCTATTTTAAGTAAGATAATTTTCATACAAACAGTGAATAATGCTGAAAATGTCTGTAAACCGTGCTCTTTGGGCTATTCCTACTGTTAGTAGAATTTAACTAGTGGCAACACAAAAGGAGGAAGGAGGAAATGAAAGCATTAATTAAAATTATGCTATTTAACAAAAAGGAAATAGGTTACTTCCTGCATGCATGAGGAAAGCACAGGAGGACATAAAAAACAAGCCATAAAGGATCCACCTTTCTACCCAGCTGAACTTCTAATGGGGGTCAGAAGCAGGCAGCAAGAGCAGAGTGTAAGGGCAGAGACATGCAGGGTTATTCCAACAGCAGCACCCTTGTGCTCACAGACCTCCGGGGAACTTTGTACAGACACAAAGTGCTGTAGAGAATGCCTCAGAGGAAGGAGGAATCTGCACAATTGTTTCAGTGTATTTGCTTTGTGCCAGGAGAAGACCACAGCTTGGACTCTCTCAGTCTACTGTCTGTAAAACACACAGAGCCTTAATCTCACACTGTGAACAGGTTTGCACGCTTTTTGTCAAATGCTTTTTCTCTTTCACACTTTTGAGGAACAAACTTCTGGCCAGTTTTGGTGAGGCTGGTGAATATGACAATTTACTGAAGTGCTCAGAGTCCTTGACAGGTTTACCAGGTGTCAGAAGACCAAAGGCTTGTTCACAGATTCTCATGGGTCCTGCTATTTACCCCTTGCATAGTGATACCCGCATGAAAATCCCAGTCCTGTGCAAGAGGACATGCCTGCTGCGACCACTAATGCAGCATGTCAATTCAATTTAGAGGTAAGGTTTTGCAGGATGTCTGCAGTATACATTTTCATTATATCACAATTAGCTTTCTGTCAGCCTCTCAAATAGTACTGATATTCTGGCTATGTCAGCCTCATGTTTCAGTATCTATTTCAATTAATGTGTAGGCCCAGAACAAAATAATGAGGCTTTTTCTCGATAAATTGCAGGTTCCCCACAGAAGAATAGTCAATATACCTACTTGATAGCATAGTTCAAGGGGAAATGCAGGTGAGCGGAGTATCTATTTTAAATCCAGACAATGTAACAACTACCCAATTTTCATCTATACCAAGTGTATTGGTTTGGGTTCAGAGCCAAAATTTAGGAATAAACCTCAGGAGGGTTTACTTTGGGAGAAGCCAATCCAAAATGGCCCCTCCCAGTCACTTGTTCGGGAAAAAAACAATTCTTTAGGAGAAAAGTGGAAAAAAATATTTATAAAAATATTTATTTAACAGGTAAAGCATTCACTAGCACAAAAAAAATAAATGAACAATATGAAACCATAAAGCCTCTT
>VWZV01004467.1:100894-122038 GCA_013397155.1 Irena cyanogastra
CGGCTCTCTCAGTCTCTCTCAGTCCCTCCGTGGCTGTGGCCCGGCTCTCTCAGTCTCTCTCAGTCTCTCTCAGTCCCTCCCTGGCTGTGGCCCGGCTCTCTCAGTCTCTCTCAGTCCCTCCGTGGCTGTGGCCCGGCTCTCCAGAGAGAAAGAAAACCCACAGCCCAGGGAACTTCTCTGCCTCAGCTAGCTAAAATTAAAGCAAGGGAGAGCTCTGTCCTGCCGTCTGTCCATCCGCAGACAACCCAGCCCAGCAGCAGGATGCAGGGCAGCGAGTGCAGTTTGTGATAACAAACTCCGCGCTTCTTCTCTCCCCCCTTCGCTCTTGGAACAAGTCTTAAAGGTGCAAAACTTATTATCCAGCATAAACAGAACAGACAGCTGGGGATAATAGCATCATATAGCCAACCCAGGACACCAAGTCTATGATTTACCATTGCACTACTGCTCTTAGACACATTGTAACCAAGCTGTTGTCCTGGTGGCTCCACATTCCAGTCATTTTGAACAGCATTCTGCTCTAAAAATACATGCTTCTCATAGGTGTGGGGGAAATGAAAGTTTGAGAAGGGAAGAAACTCCTTTACTGCTAGTAACACAGCCAGGTGAGAACTGGGCTAGGTGCTCAATCCGGGGAGGAGGGCAGAATCCAGCTGACATTATGCCCAAGCACCTCGGTGCGTGTGGACAGCAGGGTGCACTAACACACTGACTGGGGCCACCCAGCGCTGGTCTGCAGCGTTTGCTGGGTCACAGGTGCAATCCCGTCATTCAGAGACGCTGCCTTCTGCTGGGAGCAGTTACCAAGGAAGCCAAAAGTGCCCCTTTGAAAGCCCTTGGTAAGGTTCTTCTTAAGGTTCTTTTTTCTAAGCGTGGCCTCAGTAAGAGGTAAGTGTCATGGAGCGTTTACCCTATTAATTCACCCATGAAAATACATGGAGCATGATAAAAACCAGATTAGGAGAAAACACCTCAGGCCATGCTGCCATCTAAGTCCTCCAACTAAATATTTCACAAGAGGGCACAGGTCCTTCTCTTGTTTACTGCTGCACAGCGACACAGCTTCAGCAACTTTCCCACCCACCTACTCTTCTAACCACAGCGGTTTACACACAGCAATTTCTTAAGGAAAAAATAAAAAGCAGAAAATGTGTGTTTGTATTCTTTAATGGGGAAAACAGAATAGAATATGGAAACAGAAGGAGCAAGGCAGCTCATTTCAAAATTACATAAGTGCTCTGAAATGGGCTCTGAGCATTTGTCGTGAACTCATCTGTAACGGGCAGCAGCAGGTGTTCCCCTTAGTTTCATCCAGGATCAGGAAAAAAGTTAGGATCACAATCCAATATCTGAACTTAGTTCAAAATGCTTAAATTCCCACACGCATACTTGTCCCTCT
Source organism: Irena cyanogastra (assembly GCA_013397155.1). Classification (NCBI taxonomy): domain Eukaryota; kingdom Metazoa; phylum Chordata; class Aves; order Passeriformes; family Irenidae; genus Irena; species Irena cyanogastra. The sequence goes on from VWZV01004467.1 coordinate 102,294, forward strand.
TTAGGTGTATAACTCTTCTCTCACAGGGTTGTGCTATCTCAGTTCACCAGCCTGTGCCCCAGTGGTGTTTAATGGATCAGTGACTTTCCTCGGTCACACTGTTTACAGTGCTCTTCTCTGAAAATTGTTAAGAAAGAGTGGTTAATCTCTGAGTTTCATCATGTGGGGCCTTGTTGGCCTGGGGTAGCCATGTACATTTTCAGAGCTAGGGCAATTTTTCTTAATGGCCCAGTAGTACAAGGCCATCAGCTAGATAAAACAAGTTCAGCTGGAAAAGCTTATGAAAAAAATAGTAGTCTTAGGCTCACACAAATAATTTGAAGAAATATACAGCTTAGAAAGATGGAAACTTTGCTGAAAATGCAGACATTGTAATTTGAGGTTAATATATTTCCCAATGTTTCCAGGCTCTTAACAAAGAGGTATTAAAGAAATATTTATAAAATCTATTTGAAATGTTTTAAAATTAGTGTTGGGAAACCTTGATGATTTGCTATATTTGATAATGATAGTGCAGTAATTACAATTTTTTTTCCTTTTGAAAATTATGAATTATCAAGACCTAGAATGAAAAGCAATGTTACAAAATCGAAAATGGAAAAGGAGCTATACCTTACCTGTGTTATTTTTCTGCCAGCTCCTTTAAGAGTAGATCCTAGTGCTTTGTGGGCGTTAGAATGTAATTATTGAAATTTCGTAGTTCTCAAAATATGTTTTCTCAATGTTTCAGAATTAAATTATAAAAGAAATTTGGAAACTTATCTGAAGCAATAAAGTGAAGTTGTATTGAGTTGAAAACTACTGCTTTGTGAAAAACAAGGTCTGAAAAGCTGATATTGGTAAAGGCTTCATTAAGGTATCCAGTCTAAGACAGAGAAAATAACCATTATTGAAAAAGCAGTTGAAAGAGGAGAACAAAATTATCTCTATTATTGTATGCACACAATTATGTTGTGTCATCCATGTATGCAAATAAAATAATAAAGGTAAAGCAAAATATGGCTTTGGAGCAATCACTGAGGTTTTGTAAAAACTCAGAGAAACAGATTAAATGCATGCTACCAGTGGATGTTCAGGTGCTTTCATAAAATTAACATTACATATAAACACAAATCAGTGCTTAAGTGCCAGATGGTTAATGAAGACCAGCCAGGAAACTTCCATAATTCACAATAATGAGTATGGTAATGAGGCTGCATTATAAACTGAACAGCCAAGTGATACATAGTGCCTACTTGAAGTAACAAAGCATTTGGAGTGTTTGATGTTACCAGAAAATGTTTAATTTCAACAAAAAAAAAACAAAATCAAAAAAGAACCCCAACAATAAAAGCCCTCTAAAACCAAAACTAAACTAAACCAAACCAAAAACCAACCAAACAAAAAAAAATCTAAACAAACAAAAAAAACCCCAACAACAACAAAGAATCCCCCCCAAAAAAAGGGAAGAAAATGTTAGATACTAAAAGTTTGTTACAAATTTTATAAATAAACATCTTCATTAATAGCAAGCCACTAGAATTGAAGTGATGGAAATTTAAACATTAAATTTTTTTCCAGCATTTTCTGTTTTCATTGGCATTGTTCATGGCAACATAGACTACTACTGCTTTTTTGGGGGCTTCATCTTTATAAAAGTTAGATTTGGAACAACTGTGAGAGCGACACATCTAGTACTTGTCTATGATTGTGGAGCAGTTACAAGACAACACCTGCAGATCATTCCTACAGCTGGAACCAACCATTCCCACTGTGGCCTTTGCATGGATATACTTTCCAAAAGAAAACAAGTTTGAAGTGGTTTCTCCATTATTGGCAGGACTAGTTTGGATCATAGATCATATCTCAGATACTGAGGAGATGGCTGGGTGGGAGGTGATGGCAAGATGCAGTGATGGGATTAGAAAAGTCCTGTGGTTCTAGGGAAAGGGTGATGGGTTGTAAAGGTGCTTCCATGTCTCCATTCCTGGCTGGTCTCTGGTGGGAACTCTGTACTCTCCAGCTGCCAGAATGCAGGTCCCCATCCACAGACATGGCTTTTGTTCTCAGACCATACCTGAACAGCTGCTTTAATCTTTACAGCAAATTCCTTCACCTTGATTTTTTTTTCGCCCCTTCAGATAGCTTTGTAGCCTTCTGAAACACTCATGTGATCTGACACATCTGTTTGGCTTTTCCGAGTCACCTTCAGAGAAGCAAATCTGGAAATACCCAAAGGCTTCCTCTTTCTTTCCTCATTGTCTTCCAAATTTTAACATCTGTTTTACCAGTGCTCCCCTCCACTTTTCTGACTAGCTGTTCATGGGAGGTTACCTCTTTAAGAAGAGTGGTGGACAAGGTGGTGGCATTTTCATCATCCTATACCAATATGCTAATAAACATAGGCTCACCATATCTATGTACTATGTACATATCTATCTATGTACTGCTTCTAGTTCTAATGTAATTAATTTTAAAGCATTTATTAATGGAATTATGAACCTAAAATTAGTTATCATGTCATTAAAAATTCTGGACAAGGTCTTCTATATGAGCCACCAAACCGAGACTTAAGTGTAAAATTTTCAGTGGATTCGTTAACCCTTTTATCCGTGATTGAAATTCTTACTTTTTCACTAGAATTCTTGCCTTACATATTCTTGATCTCTTACAGCAATAACAGTTTGTGTAATTAATCATAATTTTCATTCTGATGACTTGTAAACGTTCCTTACCCTCGTACAGTCTCCATTCATCTGGAGCCTGCTGATTTTTCTGGTGTCTGGGCTGGTGAGAAATATGCTTGACACCATTTCACTAGGAGCCAGTTTGAAAAAGAAAATGAAAACAGAATAGTGGCACTCTGCTTCTTCCAACAGCTCTACAATCTGCCTCCTTTTTCTATCCTACGTCATCCTTCCTACCCTTCTGTTTTCTCAAACAGATGCCATGACAGTGCCTTGTTAATAGAAATAAGTTTATAAGGTGTCTATACAACAATTCTACACCACTGCAAAGTGGGTGTTTCCAGTAACAGGGTTCAATATTCCCCTTGGGTTCCTCTTGCAGGAGGTATCCAGCAGGGTGCAAAGACATTGTTTTTTTAGCCTCATGCCTCAGATTAGATCCTTAGACAAAACCCTTCTAAATACATGCCAGAGCAAAACCAGTGGAATGGTGGGCTTTGTAAAACATATTTTCTTCAGACACACTGCACTTATATTTCCTCCTTCCCTTTCATCATTATTATTATGTACCCATTTTTCTGTCTGACTCATTAATCCTTTTGTTATATTTGATATCCTATTTCAGTAATTTCTGTACATTATTGTACACTGTTTGTATCTGCATGCTCTGCACAGCATCTCTCCCATTACCCAGTTTGTTTTTCTTTTGTTTCAAGCCATGTAGTTTCCCTGGATTCCTTTCTGGATGTTTGTCGCTTTGTTGTTTCTCAGCATTTCTACATGTGTTGGCTTTTGACTCTCTTGTTCGGGTTTGGTGTATATTTTATGAGTATTATATCACAGTATGTTCAATTTTAATGCAATTATGATATTATTTTATTTACTTTAAATCTAGGTGTATCAAGGAAATTTTTATTATTAGGAAGAGGAATTCAAGCATGATGTGATGTGAAGATGATATTATTGCACCAGTGTTAGCCCATTTTGAAGATAGTTTTTCAATATCTTACATATACAAACAAGTAAGATAAATAAAATTTGATGACTAATGGATTTCTATGTAAGTGAAAGAAAAATACTAATCTTCTGTGGGAGGAATAATCACCAACTACTGGCAAGATAGAAGTCTTTGGGAGAAACTTGAGAGATGTTGAAAAATCCTGACAGTAGAAACCAGCAAGATCTCAACAGCTGCCTAAAAAAGGGTCAGATTAGAAGGATAACACATTACTGACTTAAATAGTCTGAAAATAGCTTCAGATAGAAATCTTTGTCATAAATACTGTTGGGTTGGCTTTACTTTCTGCATTTACTGAACATCTGTAACCCTAACTTTCTCTCTCCTGCTTTTTCTCATTCCACTTTTTCTCCTCTCCCCCTCTCCTTTACCTGCTGAACATTTCTCCTTTTTTGTTTCACTTCTTTGTATTGATTGTTATCAGAATTAAAATAATCCACATCTTTTATCCCATTCTGGGTTTACTACAAGGAGAAACCAAAAATAACAGAGTCTTCAACCACAGGCATCTAAGACAATAGTAGGTTTTAAACTGCCAGCATACACATTGTTTTCTGTCATGCATACATTTGTCTGTGTAGATGGAAGGACAATCTGTTGCATTCTGATTTGAATATAGGAAAAAATATAATTAATGGTGCTGCTACTGTTGTTACTATGTTTGTGCAATGAGCTTGTGTGTCCTGGTAGTACCAAGCACCGCACAGATGTAAAACAAAGGAATTGCCTATGTTTTGAAGAATTTGTAATGTGTTAATTTCATTCAGGTAGATGTATTCCACTATAAAGTTGCATGAAGTTTATATGCTCAAGCTAATATATAAATAATGTCCATACTTTTCCACTCCAGAAATATAATTTTAAAAGGGAAATTCAATGAAATTTATTATCTCTAAGTGGGATTTTAGTCTCACAATGGGATTTAGGCTGTCTCAAAATTCAAGCTTTGTGATTAAAAAACTTTATTTTATTAAATGTCTCATAGTTATGAATCTAAAATGAGTTGTCAATATTGCTTTTCAATGTTATTTGTATAGCCAACTTTCCTCATTTGAGAAAAGGCCAGGATTAGCTATTTCTCCTTTAATGCTTTCCTGAATATTTTGACACACTTTGATTGAATACACATGATTTTTCTTTACTTTTCAGGGATTTTATCTCAGACTTGTGTCAGTGAGAATAGATCAGTACAACTACCCCATACAGACACTGTAATTTTTGGCAGAGCATTAGCTACTGTATATATAATTTAAAACATTTTAAATTAATTGTGAAGGACAGGGGAAAATTAAAAATGGATTCAGAATACAGATGCTTTTTTATGTGTAATATGTGAAGGAAGAAAGCAGGGAAAAGAGATTGTGTTCTGCCTTATCATGATTAGATAAAAAGCAGGAATAATTACCAGCTCAGTGGGTATGCTGGTACAAAGGAAGAAACACTCATCAAGCCGTTGTTTTTTCAGCTTCAGCAGATTGTGCACATAAACACACACACCCCCCTTGGTGAGTTTTGCTATCCTGTAAAATCTAATGAATTACCTTCATGGCACATTTTGATGCATATTGTTTTATATCACTAGTTGATGTTATTTCAGTTTCTGTACTGTCTAAGACATTATAATGGCTGCAATTCAAATTAAGGATAACAAGGTACATGTGGAAATGAAGAGGACATTTTCCCAAGTCTTTCTAGTTCAAACTTGTTAGCAGCATGAAATGCAATGAAGCCTCATTTAATAATACTTAAAAATCTAGAGTCTAAAATGTAGACCAATATGAATAAACCCTAGTGAACTAAAGCTTCATTTTCCCTACTTGCTATTCTGGAGTTTGTTGGAATAAGAGATTAGTCCTTTTTCAAGTGGTCATTCAAGTAAACTTCATAATAGACCTGGGAGCTCTGTAAACCTGGTACAGAGTAATACATTAATATTAAACAGTATGCTTTTTTGTTTGAAATTCCTCGGTGTAATTAATATTTTTTGTAAAAATGCCATGAAGTGTATCATATACGTTGCTCATGGGAAGAAGAAGAGGGAGCTTCAGAAAAACATGTTACAGAAACCCATACTTGGTACCCAAAACAGGAATGATGAGACCAACACAAAAAATTACATATAGAATCAGGTTTGTCAAGTCAGATGGTTCATTGGCTACAGTTCTGTTGGAAGTGTTTGTTGGGAGTCAGGTAAATGTTGCACAAACTTCTAAGTCTGAATCCACCAATGTACAAAGCTCCCTGTGTCCCATAAGAGCATAGTTTCTGAGGTTTTAAGTATCTATAATTCTTGCTTAGGTAGTATCACTAATTTTAAGATAAGGACTGGTTACTTAGAGAAATTAACAATGGAGATATAAATATATAAGCCAGTACCAGAGATGAGGAATAAAAATATTTTTAGAAGCATCCCACTTCTAATAATTAGCAATAGGCCTAAGGCTAGAGATTAAAGGGATACTGTCAGGAGAGAAGAAATGCTTGCTGAAACTCATGGGTTGTACCACCTTGGTATGAAAAGAATGCTTAAAAGATGTTTGCATCACATTTTAGGTTCTCTGTAACTTAAACCAGTGCTTTATTCTCACTAGAGTACTAGGTGTAATATTAATCACAGACTACACATACCTACTTTTTCTTTTTTTTTAGCTCCATAAAGTCTTTCTCTTCCTATAATGATTTGAAGAACAAAATTATTTGCTCATTATATGGTGTTACACACAGTTAATAGACTATCGCTTCTTTCAGTGAAATATCCAATTCATGGACCTAATTCCTTTCCCATTGGTACCAAATTTAAATCCATGTTTAAACTCAGAAGAGTACTATATGACATTTTACTGCTACTCTAGTTTGTTCTTCTCAATGATGAATGCCCCATAATTGGATTGAAATAGATCTTAAAAGTTAGAAATATTCAGTATTTGTTATAAAGAAACACCCATCAGTCAATTGTTTCAAGATACTAATTTGTATTCAAAAAAACAACAAGTAAGGTAGGAAACACAGATAGGTTCAATGCATAAGACAACAATCCACAAACAGATGAGGAAAGTAGAAAATTTTCCCAAGCTAGAAACATCTACCTTTTTTTTTCCCAAGCTAGAAACCTCTACTGACTCACCTAATCTATGCAAACTTGCAATGTGCTCAGCAGACAGTAAATGTGGTATCAGTAAAGATGGATGTTCCATATAGACAGAAAGCAATGTTTATCCAGATGCTGCAAAGCCATCTTAATTTGTGGCTGCTTTAGACCAAGAACAAAGCAAACCGCCTGCAGTCATAGCTACTAGTTCAAATGTCAAATTGCTTTCCTAAATGTACTACGGAGGCAGCAGCAGCTGACAGGCAGTCCAAGTGTAGAGGATAAGTGGGTAATGGAAATTCCAGGAAAGATCCCTTGCAACAGTTGAGGAAAGCCAAAGGTGAAAAGAAATGCTACAGTCACTTATGTGTGAATGTTTGTGAGTATTGCTCTGAGCAGTGCATATTCAGTACTGTTTCTGTTGTCTTCCTCACCTTCTGTCAGAAGACAAAAAAATCTTTTTTCTGTCTTTATTATTGGAAATGAAGACTACAACTATAACAACATCAAGTGAAAACCTGACCTTCTCAGCAAAAATGTAGCCAGAGATTCTCACTTGCTGCCTCGTGTCTAAGTGCAAGGAAATTCTGCTGTCTGCCCAGGTAAAGCATGAAGCTGAAAGGATCCTTCACATATGGTGATCCTGCAGGAACACAGAGCTCCACAAGTCAGCACCAGCAGCTGGCAGGCTTACTTGGACAGGTGACAAAACACAAAATTTTGACTAGGTTTGGCTTTTGTCCTCTTTTATACTGTTTTTGGATGGGATGATACTAATGGACAGATCTGACCATCCTAATGCTTTGGAAGGTCATTCCTTTTTTTTTGTGACTCACATTTGAGCAAACAAGTGAAGATTTATTTAATATTCTTTTCTCTCTCTCCCTTTTTTTCTTTTTCTTTTCTTTCTTTTTTTTTATTTTTTAACATAAGAGAAGCTAAATAAGAGAGCAGAGAAAAATCCAGGAACAGGACAGTTCATCTACAGCACACATAACTTACATGAAGTTCCTTGTTTAACATGAGTTTTAGCCATTGTCATGCTGACATCTGGGGTGCTGAATAAGCTTGTTTGAGACACAGGCTAGCATTTGCATGTGTATTTTCTTATGTGTAATTTACATAGGGAGTTTTTTGAGAAACATCAAAATTTACATCACTTTTTCTAAAGTGCTTGCAGTATACCAGATGGAAGAACTGTTTTTCTTTTCTGAAGCATTATTTTAAACCAAGACCCAGTGCAGTACTGTATTTATAATTACAGAGAAAAGAAAGAAGCAAGACATTAAGGAATTACATTAAATATTATTTTGTCAGAGTTCTTAGGTGACATTTGACCTCTGTGAACAGCTACTGCTTAGCTTCTCCCTGGGATAAAAAACTCTTTTATCCATATCCCATGTTGCATTCTAACAAAGGCAAATGATAAATGCAAAGTCAAATGCATATAAATGAATTAAAATTTGAAAACGTTCTTTTTCACTGAAACTGCAGTGTTCTGGCAGTCTGAAGTATCACCTGCTTCAAAAGAAAGCACAAGTATTGCTGCAGCAAGTGGCTTAAGGAGAAAAAAAAAAATATTCAGTAGAAATTTCCTTTAAGAGAACAGTTTAGTGTTCCACAGTCTGCTTTAAACAGTATTCCTGAAGGGAACGTTGACCATATGAAATTTGGGTTTAGTCCCCTGGGTTCAGGTACCCAAGATGGTTCATACAAATCTTGCCATGGCACCTCTGTAACACCTCACCTCAGCTTTGCTTCAACATTCCCATTTCAGTACAGCAAGGTTACAAATTCAGTTTGTTTACTGACACTCTTTTTTATTTCAACACACTCAATTTGGTTACATATCATAAATATCTGAAAACCTACTTCACAACCTATCTATCAGCTGATGGGTCTGACTAGATGGCATAAAAGAAATCTAATCTGAGAGACAGTTAACTCTCCAAGTTTCATTCCTAGAGATGGTTGGAGTTTGTTGTTTAGATGATAGACTGGCATGATAGACAGACTTAAATAAGATTAACAAAGGAATCTTCCACCTTGGGACACTATTTGATCTTCCTGCAGCTCTGTGTGAAAGCAGTCAAAATTCTAAATAACAACAACACCAACAACAATAATAATAACTTCCCCATATCTTCTGAAGACCTAAATAGTTATGCACACCTCTTTTGGCCAGGTTTTCATATTTTGAGATTTGCATAATCCTCATGAAAACTAAAGGGAAAGTAATCCTTTTGAAACTATTTAGCAAGGCCATCCTGAGAAAGGAAATTGAATTATTTAAAATTGCCCTATTTTTTTTGAGATAATAACCATGCAAAGTGTATCACCTAGCTCTTTACCTAATTAAACCAAACCTTTCCTAAATAATTCTTTAATTTGAAATGAGACCTATGAATCTTCCATATAATTAAGCTTTACAGTAGATTGGAAACAAGGAAAAGTCTGCATTTGTCTTAAGTTTAAAAAAATTGCCATCCTATTTCTCATAAATACACCTGTTTCAAACATGTTCCTTAATTTTTTGCAGTAGTTCCTTGGCATGAAATCAGTGAACAAAGTGTTGAGTCACAAGGATGTCACTATTCACAAGCACTAGAACCAAGATACTCTTTGCAGTAGCAAATTATTTTTCCACCACTTCTCACTCCTTAGTATTTACCTACAATGTACCCACAACTTATTTAAGAGACCACATATGAAGTCCTGTGACTTCACAAGTCCTATGCTCTTAAAAAGACTTACAGTATTACAAGATATAACATTATGCAAAAATGATGCCAGCAGCAACAGCTTTGAACAATCCATCATTTCTCATCATTTTTCTGAGTCTCAAAATATGGACAGCCTACTACATTGAGTGTCATGCCACTATTCTGAGTACAGCAGAATTATTATTCAGAAGGAATTAACTGTAACTATACCAGTAGGAGGGTATTTGCATGATGAAAGAAGCACAGATGTGAGAAAAGCCTTTTTAATGTTTCAGGAACCAAGCATTTATGAAACCAGATTTGTATCAAAAATGTGCAAGAACTGCTGTTGGTGTGGGGTATTTTTCAAAGGCATCACACTATCAAAGATCATGATACCATGTAGCAGAAAATAACACTAAAATACTGAGAAAGCATAACCTATAGTACTACTTCTTTTTTAACAATATTCTTATAAAATGGTTTTTTGTTTTCCAGGAAAGCTGTTCTGATTTGTTCCTCATTAAAATGCTCAAAAAATAACTGAAATTTAATCTTTTCTGAGGAAAAACTTGCTGTATTACCCTGACTGAATGCAGTTCTAGTTGGGAATGTTTGGTCAAGAGAACAACAGGAAACAAAACGCCTATGGCGAAATTATGAAAAAATTGTTAAGCTCTTAGGACAGCTCTCTACAGCCTTCTTAACTCTTCATAACTCCAACCAATTTGTCCCTTTCTGTAACTCCCAGACTGTACAGGATGACTTCTGGATTGGTGTCAGTGCTGGGGACCACAGCTGTTACCTGATGGCTGCTTCCCAGTAACAAGAGCAGTCAAATTCTGGAAGATGTGGATGGTGTGGAAGAGCTTTGGTACCTAAGAAACAAAGAGAGAACAGTTCAGAGCCATCTGGCAGCTACTCTGGTCAACTGCTCCTCAACAAAAAAAAATCATGCTTCTTTTCTATTAACTTGCCTTGCCTCTCTCTTTGTTTATTAGCTGAATCCCCATTGAATACAGTAATGGAAGTCAGTATAAGGTACATATTGCAGAAATGATACTGAAATATCACATCATGAATTATTCTGTCACATAAGATAGAGAAAGATGGAGAAAGAGAAGTTAGTAGACATTGGAAAAGGAAATATGGCATACAATGCAGTTTGAAAAAAGAGGGGAAGTTAGCAAGATACAGGGGGCCGGAAATAACAGGAAGAAAGGTGAATGGCTTGGACGGTCTGCAAAGGAAGAAAGGAAGGAAGCAGGTTCAAAAAGAAACAAGGAAGTGATGGTGCACAGACAATTTAGGGCTGTATCTCAGAGGAGGTAAACTGCAGAAAACCTGTACAGATTTCAAAAAGAAAAGCATGTCTTTGAACTGGATTTTTTGCTTGATCCCCCTTCAAGGAGATCTGTTCCTATTCTTAGTCCAAGGAGTGAGGGGGGTTGCAGAGATCTGCAGGTAAGATTACAGAGGAGTTACAAGATCACAAAAAGGAATTAAATGGAAAGTAAAGACAAACAGGCCACAAGACTCCCACTGGTTGGACAATGCACTCAAACAGAGAGATTTGCTGACAGTGGGAACAGAACCACAGTCTGGGAACCAGGACCCCACTGTCCTGACAGGAGTCCTTGACTTCCGTGCCACACAAGAGCCTTCTCTCTAAATGGGAGAGACACAGATTTGAGACAGGACAGTCACATTCAAAGGGTTGTGGTCAATGGCTCGATGGTCCCAGCTGGAGACCAGAGACAAGCAGATTCCTCCAGCATTATTGTTGGGACCGGCCCTGCTAAACACTTTTGTCAGTGACACAGACAGTGGGATCAGAGCACCCTCAGCAAATCTGCTGACAACACCAAGCTGTGTGGTGTGCTGGACACACTGCAGCGAGGGGATGTCACCCAGAGGGACTTTGACAGGCCTGAGAGGGGCCTGTGTGGATCTCATGAAGTTCCACAGAGCCAAGTGCAAGGTCCTGNACTCTGGGGAGACCTTTTAGCAGACTTCCAGTACCTAAAAGGGCTACAGGGAAGCTGGAAAGGGACTTTTTACAATGGGCATGTAGTGACAGGACAAGGGGAGGGGGAATGGTTTTAAAATCAAAAAGGATAGTTTTAGAATAATCCTTGGGAAGAAATTCTGTATTGTAAGTAGGGTGAGGCACTGGCACAGATTGCCCAGAGAAGTTGTGGATGCCCTATTCTGGCAAGTGTTCAAGGCCAGGCTAGATGGGGCTTTGAGTCACTTGGTCCAGTGGAAGATGCCTTTGCCCATGGAAGGTGTCCCTGCCCTTGGCATGGGTGTTGGAAGTAGATAATGTGTGAGCTCACTTTGAACCCAAAGCATTCTCTGATTCTGTCAAGTGAAATACAAGGAAGCAGTCAGCAGTGTCCTCAGAATCCTCCTTACTGTTGTAATGCAGCATCTTTAGAATTTTCTGGTATTATTTCCAAAAAAGTCAGCACACAAATCAGCAACAGAAATCAAACAAATTTGCCAGCTACCCACACTATCTGCTAATTGCAACAGGGTGAATGACCACTAATGAGATTCCCATTTTGCTTAACATCCTCTGAGTTTAACAAACTCTCTCTAGGTAATAAATATATTCTGAGCATTGAAACAGAATGGCTGCAGTTAAAAAAAAATTAAAGTAACACCTAATTGCCATGCTTCAATAGCAGACAGCAATTAAACACCACACAGCCTCTTGCTCACTCCCCCCAGCCCATCCTAGTAGGGAGGAGAATTGTAAAATAGTTAAAATTCATGGGCTGAGATAAGAACAACTTAATAATTGAAACAAATATAACAATAATAAAAACTATTTTTAAAAAATTATAATGCCAAGCAGAGACAGAGTAACAGAACTAAAGAGAAACAAGAAATACACAATACAATTATTTGCTACCTGTTGACTGATGTCCAGCCCAGCCTCAAAAAGCAGCCACCTCATCCCAACCAATTCCCTACAGTTTATATACTGGGCATGACAGTCTACGTTATGAAATATCCCTTTGGCCAGTTTGGGTCAGCTGTCCTGGCCATGCTCCCAAACAGCTTCTTCTGCAGATCCTCGGTGGCAGAGCATGAGACACTGAAAAGTCCTTGACTATTCAGCAACAACTAAAACATAGTGTGTTAGGAACATTATTCTCACACTGAAAACAAAATCCACATTATTGTAGTAGCTACTGTGAAGAAAAAGGACTCTGTCTCTCAGCTGACAGTAATGTTAGTGTGTTTACACAGCAGCCGTCACACTTCTGTACACAGAGGTTTTCACCACATGCTTGCAACCTGCTCTGTCAAATGCTCTGAAACATCCAGAAATCAAGAAGTCAGAAAGGAATTGCTGAAGTTATACTAACACACAAATGATTGCTAGCCCTCTCTCATTTTTTAGAGGATTGAAGCTGTGCTACTGCTGTAATGACATTTACTCAGCTGTAAAATTTCTCACAAACTTTGTTCTGCATTAAAAAACACCAAACAGACAAAAATTTGTCTTCTCACTAGTCTTTCTACGAGTGTGTTTCTTTCATCTTGGCTACCCTAGATGCTTATTTCCAATTTCCTGATTTGCAGACTTCTCAGAATACTAACTTTTTGGCCTGTCAGCCAACGTCTGTTGACCTCACGGAATGTTGCCTCTATGGATTTTAAGCATATGCCAAGCTCCCACAGCAACAGCAGCAGAGGACCATCACAAAGGCCCTGGAGATAAGAAGTGACATCGTGCACTATTGTTGCTGCTTTTGCTAGCTCAGCAATACACATATCCATACAGCCAAACACTTTGTGGGCTTCCTCTCCACGTTGTGTTTCATCTCTTGCAGATGTGAGCCCTGGGAGAGTCACAGACTTACCCAAACACTCTAGTTCCTCAACAGCAGTTCCAGTTCTGATGTAAACTGCTTGTGTTAGATATTTCCACAGCACACTAAGAGCTGTAATCTGTATGTGTAATCCTCTTTACGTTGTGACGTAGCACGCCTGTCAGCTATGGTATTTGTATCCTCTCTGGACATAAAAATAAAAGGCAGATAAATCATCATAGTGTCATGAAATTGCAGCATATTAAGCTGCTTGTGCCACAATGCTTTGGATACTTTCCACATTCTGAAAAATAGAGATATAATTATGTTTGCCAAATACCACCCCTAAAGAAACTGCAATGGTAGATAAGTGTTATCAAACACAATCACCAAAAGAATTCATATTACAGCTGCACAGGTGCTGCCCCACACCTTCCACAGTTCCTCCACTTGCGCATGTGAAGTGTCCCTGGGCGTGATGTCCAGCCACGGCGGAGCCCGGGAACACGACTTGCTCCGTTCAAGAGCTCATTTTTCGCGCCTTGGGTCCCAGTCAGCGTTTCCAGAAACACAACAAGGGCAAAAGAAACTTAACTGAGGCAAGAAGAAAGGGATAGGGTTTACAAAAGAGAGTTCGACCCTTGTTTATCCATTTATTTACTTATCTGGCCTCACTCACCTGTTTGGTTAATTGTTTAATTAAGGCTGTCCGCGCTCCCGGCCCGGCGCTGCCGGGGGCGCCCTGCGGGCTCACGGCAGCCGCGCGGCGCCACCTGGCGGCCGTGCGGCGGCACTGCCGGGGCGGGGCCGGGAGCCCGCCCGGGACCCGCATCCCGGGAATTCATGGAATGCCGGCGGCGGCTGCTGACCGCGCCCCCGGGGCAGGCTTTACCTTTCCCCACCTGGCAGAGAGAAACACGTCCCTGCTGCAGGCGGGGCCCGAGCCCGAGAGCGGCAGGCTCTCAGGAGTACGCGGCCGGAAAAAACATCTTTGGCAGCAGCTGCAGAGCAAGGTTGAGGCGCCAAAACAGGCGCTGGTGGCTGGGAGCTCAGCAAGAGCTGGCTCTCTTTTTCTCCTGTGAGCTGCAACTGGATCCAAGTCATATTCTCTAGATTGTGGTGGTTTCTTCCTGAAGCTGAACATATCAACCATTTCACAGTGGCTACTGCCACCGCCTTTGCGAATTGGTTTCAGGGGCAGCCCACAGCCCTGCACCTCTGCAGCTCAAGGACTAAGACCTATATATGCTACTGAGCATCTTCATCTGTGACCAAAACCTCACAGTTTTGTCTTATTTAATAGCTGAGTGCTTTGGAGCATTGTGATAGTCTGTAGGCTGTGTCAGATCCTTAGACTTATCCTTTAGTATTAGCATTCCTTCTTGTTAATGGCAGGGATAAAGTGTGTATGGAGACTCTGCTAGAAATCTTGACATAGCTTCCTAGCAGGCCCATTAGACAGCAGTGCAATTCACCCCCTGATCCTCTATAGATCTCTCTTCTAAGTGGGGGGATAGATTTTCAGCACAATAATTGGCTGCAATTTGGACTGAATTCCACAGGAGGCTAGCTGACCATTAGTGTTTAGTTGTAGGAATGCATTGCATACTGAATCCTTTGAAAAAAACTCTTCCATTTCTAAAATTTGATGCTGAGCGTATGTGGCCAATTGCCAGCTGACATTCTTCTCTTGTACTATAAGAATATTCCTCTCATGGCTCCTCATCCTTACAATGCAAGCTCTTCAAGGCTGGGACAAACATTTATGTTTCCTTTTGTCTGAAACAACAGAAAACATAAACTAGGCAAAAATAGATAATTAGTATTCACATTGTGATATGATGTTTACATATTCATACAGGTGAACAAAATCCAGGGCAGAGATGCTTGAAAATTATCTCTCTATCTCTCTTCTTAAAATACCAGTTTTTCAGAATTGATACCTCCACAGAAATGTCTCTATTTAGGAAAAAGTGCATTTAGAAATGTATAATATAAGGTGACTATTTCATAAGGCAAAACTGAGAAATTCCATTGTGGAATTTCATCATTTAACATTTTTCTGTTTTGACAGCATATTGTGCTATTTTAAATTTTTTATAAGAAAGCCCCTAAAAGCTGGAAATATACACTGGTTTACAAACCATCCAGAGTCTTTACTCACTCACTTTTTTTAGCTGTATAAGCTACTGCTGAAAGGAATTGCAATGAGTTTTTGCAAGCAGAAGAGATCACCAGGGTTTCTTTCATGAAACACTGCTCAAATGGATATGCACTCAGATTTCATTGTTGATGTCTGCAAGCGTTGTGAGAGACTTCACTGTATTTTATTCTAACTCTCCTTGTAATAGTGGAATTCATTGTCTTCTATGTTCACTTTGAACAATAAGGTCCGAAAATCTGTAGATTATCCACATATAAGAATGTCATTATATTGTCCATAATTTATTTTAACATAAGAGATAATATTTGGGAAATTCTACAAAACAGCCTTCTGCGTGACTTGTTAGTGAGTTTCTCCCTAAAGCCTATTTCTTAAGGCAGAGAGCCAGACCACTTCCAGAACATTTATTTTCTGTTTACATATGGACAGTATTATTAGATCTCATTCCATAATGTCAGCTCTGGGTCATGAAGGTCTGAATCCTGCCTCTTTAAACATGTCCCGTGGTACAGCTTCTTCATCAGACCTGGCTGGTACTTTTCCATGCCTACATACACAGTACGTGGAAAATACCTACACTTACATACTCGTGGAAGAGTAGAATGGTTGTTCCTACTTTTTTAGACTTTTCTCCTTTAAAATTAGATTAAGTGTTGCTGCAGTGAAAACATTCCTTCACTGTTTATTTCCTGGATGATACATTAAAATACTGTTGCTGGGAAAACAAACACAGTATATTTGAAAGTGTATAGAAGAAGTAAAAAAGGATGAAAAAAGTTGGGCATGATTTTGCACATTACAGCAAGTGTTTTAAGTCAGATAACTGTGTTTTGTATAGTTATTAACTGGCTGAGTTTGAATAAGCAATCTGACTGGCCAGGGAAGACTATGAGCTCAATAAATAAAGAAAACTCCGACTGTTTATATATGCCACTTTCTTTGCCAGGAAACAAATTAGCTTGAAGTGTGTAACAGAATAAACAAAACAGACTTGGCTTTCCCAGCATGATCTGTGAGGGTTGCAGAAGCCATGCATAACTTTTAGATTCTGCCAATGATCTCCTGATGTTCTACACACAAAAGGTATGAACACAGCCAGCAGATTCTAGAGGATAGGGAAGTATGTAGCAATCAATAACATAGTAGATTATCAACAAACATAACAAGGTGCCTTGATTTAATATAGGTCAATATGTACATCCAATTTAATATTCTCCAGTTGTCCTACACAATGACTGTATAAAAAAATCAATCACTTCCCCCACCCCCCAAAATTTAGCAAAGTTGCCATCTGGTTTGCTAGTTACATCAATAAGATCTTGCAGGTGCTGTTACTGAATCAGAATGAAGATAAGTAGCAAGATAATTCCTATAATAACTCCTAGGTTCTGGTTGCTGAAAAATCAAACTCTAGCAAATGCTTTACGCCATCTTATTTAATCTGGAAAGTTTCCATTCTGAATGTTCAATTCCTTTGTTAATAATGTTGCTTGTACCACGCTTAAATCAGTTGTGCTACGAAGAGAAGAACTGATGGGTCAGGCCTCCTGTGGATGAAAGAACCGATGCTGAACAAACATAGGAGTTATTCCACATGGACTGTGGACTGCATGTTTTCACACTGAAGCCTGTTCTACTCACTGCCTTTGAAAAAAACTCTGAGGCGGACAGACAAATAATCGGATTAATTAGGAAACCAAACTGCAAATATGACATATTTAACCCCAGAATTTGAATATTTTAACTTTCTAATATGTAGGCCATGTCAGTTTTTTGATCAGTTAGCTTCTTAATGATACTATACCTGAGAACTGACAGATTTTACCCTTTTCATAAATTAGTTTTCATTGCAACAGTATTTGCCCTTCTTAGATTTATCTTAATTAAAAGGATAAAAATTTCTGTCTCCAAAACAACTGCAGACTTTGTCTGTGACTTCAGCCGGAGTATCTCACAGATTTTTGCTGTGCAGTGTTAGGGAGGGAGGACTCTGTGGTGTTTTCTGTGCAGCAACGTTATAAGTGTTAGGCAGCAGTCCCAGTTTCTCTAGGGTAGTACGAGCTGAGGCTCCATGATTTCAGGATGTGTAATTACAGCGAGACACCTAAATTCCTTCCTAGCCATTCACATGAGAACTCACTGTAGCACTACCTGCAGGGAATAACTTGTAAAGGTTCAGACAGTCTTGAGGCTGAGGAAAAACGTACCAAAATGTATGGGAGAACAAAATCTACTAAATGTAAGCTACTCTTTTCAGGGGAAGGATGTACACACCTCTCTTGAGCCTTCTGGAAAACCTTAACCACAATACCTGCAAGTAAGATCACCATATGTGCACTTATCATCTAAAATAACTTTATTCCCCTTTGTTAAGCCAAGATCTCTTTTTCTGCATCTGAATGCTTAGAAAGTTCTTAACATCACCTAGATTAAGTAAGGAAAAGTATACTGAAGAAGTGAAAAATAGATTCAAAGCACTGCAAAGTGGTGTTAGTGTGCTGGATGGGGATTCTTCAACTTCAGCAGCTGAGGATGGAAGAAATCCAAGTTCACTCATAAGAAAAAAAATTTAAAAATCAATTCTCTGTGGACATAAACACATATCCTCATTGGGGGAGAGGGGAGGGAAAAAAAAAGCAAACAGGCAGTTTTAAAATATGGGGACATTTTGTAGTACTTTCTGCATAAATATAGCATACAAGGGTGGAAGACATGCACCCTTGTATGCTATATTTATACAGCAGCTATACAACTCATACAGTTATTTTCTTTCCATTTTAGGATCAAGTCTTCTTCACCCATAGCACCTAGTAAATGAAAGAGTACTTTAATGCATTAGTCTGCTTTCTCAAGTAATGGAGTATTTGTGTATTCAAGTGTGTAAAAAAAAAAAAAAGTTTGAAAGGGAAATCTGAAACTTGGAAAAAAGTGCAGTAGTTCAAACTTTACTGCCAATACATGAATACAACTCCCCAGATCATACTGCCTTTGCCAGAAATGCAATCAGAAGTAAAAATGCATCAATGTTGTCTATTCTTGAACCTGTACCTCTGCACCTAAAAGAAGAATCTTGTTCAATACTTACAAATACATCTGTCAGATCAATAAGCTAAGACAAACTCCCCTTCCATTATGGTTTTTGTTAAAGGCCAGGCTGAGGACTGCCATCCTGAGACACAGGAATTGTTTTCCTTATGACTGCTTGATAAAGGTAATCTTTATTTTCCCCAGGCTTGGAATAGGAATCTTCATCTTCTCTGAGCAGCAGAAATCCTTATGCAAGCAAATTCAGAAGGCACTTTGTTGAGCTTTTGAGGAGTTTTCTCAAATTTTGTCTCTTTGTCCTTGACAAGGCCAGGATTTATTTTTAAAATTAATCATTACCATGACACCAATAATGATAGCATGGCAGACCCCTTAACTTACCAGGGTCCTAATGTATTAAACTTGTAGCATATCTCTCATGTTTTGAGATCCCACTCTCAGTAAACAATTGCAAGACCTAAACTCCAAAATTGTTTCTTTTTGACAAATCAGTTTCTCAGACTTGCATTGGGCACAGCAAGGCCTGACTGCTCTGGGAAGGAGGGCAAGCCAGAAGCCAAGTGTGACAGCAAGTCAGGTGGCAGCAGTGGCCTCACTGACAGAATCACAGAGCTCAGAATTCAGGTCAAGAGCTGATGATCCCAGTGAGACACAGCGCAGGCTGAGGCTGAGCTGGGAAGTTCATCCTAAGGATCCAGAAGCTGGATCCGTAGGATGAACAGAGGTCAGGGGAAGGTCCAGGACTGTGCCCAGACCAGCTGTTGCACAGCTGTGGCACCAGTGGTAAACCCACAGCTGGAAATGCCCCCAGGAGGAGCTATGGGGGCAAGTCCTTCCCTGCAGCTTTCCTCACTGCACTGCTGGGAGAGCCCACCTTGGACTCCAACAGCTCTTCACCCTTCACTTTAACTTCTTCACTCTGTCAGCTAAATACCAGATGTTCACACTCATAGACCTGACAAATTTGACTTTGTGCCAGAATTTGGAGACATAACACACATACATAGACATACATGCTGTACTTCAGTCAGCCTCAGAGAATAATGACAGAATTGCTTCAGCTACTCTGGGCTTTGGTACAAAAAAAAATACAATTCTATTTCAAAAAGCAAAAGTTCTCAATTTTGGAACATTATCCATTTTGGAACAATTGTTGGGGCTTCCAATTAAGCTGGCTCATTTACTATAAATGGCCAAAATATAGACTTTTGAAAGTAGTGGCTGAAACATTTTGC
>VWZV01004501.1:0-19885 GCA_013397155.1 Irena cyanogastra
TTATATTTATATTTATATTTATTAATATATTGGTTTCTATTAATACATATATTTTATAACAATAAATATATTTATTTATATTTGTGTGAATAACATACCACGAGCAATTGCAAGTTTATATTTATATTAATAAATACATTTATTCATATTAATAAATATATTTATTCCTATTTATGACTAACACACCACGGATAGTTGCAGTTTCTGTAGCAAAACTTTGCCTGTCCTGCTTGCTGTGCTCCGAAGGCTCAGGTGGCACCAAGGATGCAGCGTTCAGCGAGGAGCACACGCAGAACAGGCTGGTTTAAAAAATGGATAATATTTAATGGTGGCGTCTGAAAGAGTTGCTTTTTTTCCGCCTCAAAAGCAATTTTCACAAAATAAGTTGTTGTTGCTGCTGTCAAAATTCTTTGAGTTTCACCAACACAAATTATGTTTTGTTTTTTTTAATGTATCGTTTGGTGAAAAACATAAATGAGCAGATTTTAGAAATATTTCATCTTCATAAAAGGCATTTTTGGTAAACAAATACAAGTGAATATTTTATTAATGTTTTCGATAAAGGTATGAACATGTAGTGATGTCATGCAGGGAATGAATCAGCTTATTAAAAAATTAAGAGAGAAGTAGGAATGTGGGTCATTTCTATCCACACAGGAACAACTTCAGCCGTGTTTTTCTGACAAAGACGAGGTTCCATTTTTGAACTGGTGCAGGAATAAGCATTCCCAGGGAGCACAAACTCGCTTCCCTTTCTTAGCACACCGGTTTACAGCAGCTGAAAGCTCCCAGGGCTCTGGCTCTGGGAATGTCCCTTCCCTGCTGCTTTTCCCCTCCTGCTCCGTGGGGCCACTCCTCTTCAGAGGACAGCTTACCTGTGGGTTTGGAACAGATTGCACCTCCTCAGTCCATGAAAATCTCTTCATTTGTGTTCTGGTAACCTAGCCTAGCACTGAAAACAGCTCCAAAAAAGGCAAAATTAGAGGGTAGATTGAGATTAAATGTAGGGGGAAAATTCCTTGCCGTGAGGGTGGCGAGGCCCTGGCAATGTTTGCCAGAGGAGCTGTGGATTCCTCGTGCCTGGAAGGGTTCAAGGCCAGGTTGGAGCCACCAGTCCCCATGCAAGGCATCCCTGCCCGTGGCATGGAAGCAGACAGTCCTTAAGGTCCCTTCCAAGCCCAACCATTCCAGGATTTCGCAGTTCCAGCATTCCTTAGGGGCACTTTGACGTGGTGGCAGGCCTGTGAAAGCAGGCAGGGAGGAAACGCCGGGTCCCGTTCCCATCGGATCCATCCCCACCTGCCCTGGTTCTGGACCAACAGGCTGCTGAAATTGCACTTGAGAATTCATTTCCCCCCAGCTTTGCCCCCGGCTGACAGGTGACAGATTGCTGCCGTGCTTGGGCCTTTATTGGCTGTGCCCTAGCGGGAAATGGAGGTCCTGGAACTGCAGCTCTTGGGTTTTCTGAGCCTTTTTCAGACCTGCAATTCCCCTGGCCAGAGCTGGGCGAGGGAACAGGGGGGCCACAAGCCCAGAACCCAGGTAATTGGGCCCCAGGTAATTAACTGAGCAGGGAGGGATAATGATCCTCACTGTGTGTCCATAGGAACCTTGGGATTGAGGTTTGATTGCCCTGGAACTGGAGGGACAGGACAAGGGGAAACGGCTTCACAGGGACAGAGGGTTTAGATGGGATATTGGGAAGGAATTCCTCCCTGTGAGGGGGTGAGGCCCTGGCACAGGGTGCCCAGAGGAGCTGTGGCTGTCCCTGGATCCCTGGGAGTGTCCCAGGCCAGGCTGGACTGGGCTTGGAGCAGCCTGGGACAGCAGAAGGTGTCCCTGTCCTGTCCCTGCCATGGGATGAGATGAGCTTTGAGGCCCTTCCAATCCAAACCATGCCGTGATTCTCAGATTCTGTGCTGAAAGGATGGACAGAGAGATTCCCTTCAATCCTCTTCTTATGCCCCACTGAACTTCTCTCCCGCTTTCTTTTCCTGAAATGAAGGAGAGGGGCACTAAGAACAAACTCCTTATCCCATGCCTGTGTGGTTCTGCCCACAGCAGCTCCTCTGCTGCCCCGAGGGCACTGCTGGCACTGCTGGGACCCCCAGGGGACTCCCCAAGGGATGCAGGGCTGGGGAGCGATGACAGAGCCAGGCCTGTTGTCATGCCAGGCCTGCAGAGAAAGGAAAAGACAGCTTGGCTGCAAGCAGATCTTTTCTCAGAGGCCCAGCTCCAGCTGCCCAAGGAAGCCAAGGAAATGTGTGTGAGATGCTGGTATTTGAGGAATTGCTGTGCAAAGGACGGGGGCTGGAGCACGGCAGGGCTGGGGTTAACGTGACCCAGAAGCAGGAACAAAGGAGGCTTTCCTTTCCCTGCTTTGGCAGGCCTGCTCCTCGCCTCCCCGAGCATTTGCATGGCCATAAATCCCGAGCTCTGGAGGATATTCCCAGCCAAAGCCTACATGTGCAGGATACCGTAATGTAAACTGCACATGTTGTGAGAAGTTGTTAAATGGAACCAGCAGATGATAACGTGCCCAGCACTGCTGCGAACATCCCCGCACTTCCTCCAGCACAGGGAGCACGGGACCTCTGCCCCAGCAGCCCTGCCGTTCTCACAGGCCTATCCATTCAAGCAGAGAGGAGGGTTTGGCTGCCTGAGCTCCGGGAGCTGCCCCATGGCACAGCAGAGCTGGTTCTGAGGAGCTCCAGCACAACCAGCGCTCGCTCCTGTCTCCGTTCCCATCTCTGTTCCCATCCCCACGCTCTGCCTCGCAGACAGTGAGACTTGTTGAAAAAGTCTGGCACAACCCACTGCATCTGCCACCTTCCCCAGCCTGTTTCCCACTGCTTTTCCATTGCAAATAGCTGTCCCCCTTCCCTGGGTGGATTTAAGGATCACCAGGGTTTCCTCCTCGCTTGAGGACCTGCAGCTGTTGAGGGCTCGTGCTGGGCACAGCAAAGCTGACTGGGGAACTCTCCTCCTCAGCTTCAAGGGGACACAAGCCTGGCACCTCTCCCTGCCGAAGCACTCAGAGGTGGGTTTCTATCAGGAGAATAATCTGGATGCTTCTCCTGCAGTGAAATCCCGGTGGAGACCATTTCACACTCTCGAGTGAAAGCTGAAGGAAGAGAAAACAATTCCAACCAACACCTTTGGTGCCCGTGGGGTGCAGTGAAGCAGCACCTCAGGCAGGAACATCCAAAAGCTTCAGAGAACGGTTTTCCTAGTGAGGAGGGGGTTAATTGAGAGGGTTTTTGCTATTAACCCCTGAAGATTTTCCCTCCAGGGCAGGTGTTAAACAGTCTGAGGGGTTGTGAGCTCTGTTCTGGAACCAAATTCTCACCTGGTGAAGACTGGAAGGAAAAACTCTTGGAAATGCAGCACAATTTAGATCCTGTCCTTTCCTCAGGGAAGTTGGGTGCTCATTTCTGAGACAACGAGCAGCAGGGCTCCAATGGGGTGAGAAATCCTCCTGCTTCCTTTGCTCCTGCTGGAGTGGGCCCTTTTCATTCCACACTGGCAGTTCGCTGTGATTGAAATTTGAAAGCATGTAGCTGTTAATCTGGGAGTGATTAAAGAGCCTCATTTCTTGGAAGAGTCAGTACTCATCATCTGCCGTGCTGAATGAGCCTCTAACATCCCCTGATCCCATTATATTGTGATTAATTGTGCCAGTTTAAGTCAATAATTCATTTGTTAAAAATAGGCCTGCAAAGTATCATTTGTCTCAGGGGAGATATCAGAATAAAAAAAAAAAATTCATTTGATACTTCTCATTAAATTAGTGTTGGGAGTTCTATTGAAGGGTTCTGTTCATGAAACATTTATTGCAGGCTTATTTGATAAGAAGTTGTATTTGTCTAGAATTATGCCTGCTAACAGATGTAAGGGCCTGCATTTCTCCGTTGTTAATGAAAGGATCAGAGCCTAAACAAGTGCGTGACTGGGGAGAGGGGTCTGTGGTGACAGTGACAGAGATTTGGGGACACGTGTTCTACGAAACGGGCAGAAACGACGCGCGCATCCTTCACCTTCAGAGCTGGCCCCCTGGCCCCGCTCCCAGCTCCGGCAGCCATGGGAGTTTGTGTGCCTGCAGGGGCAGATGGCTGTGCCTCAGAGCCTCTGGGTGGACATGGCTCGAAATGCTGCATCCATCTGCATCGGGCCCTTCCAGATGTTCCAGCTGCAAACGGCTCTGAAAGGAAGAGATGGGGACCGGCGGCTGCTGTGCCGATGGAAACGGCCAAAAGTGACCCGAGGTTCAAACCCTGTCCCTGGCCACAAGAACACCTGGACTGGGCCTTGCATTTGTTCCAAGCAATGAAATGAAGGATGGGGAGAATGTGCTGGGAAGGAGACACTGGAGAAGACGAGGAAACACTGCGCCACTCAAGGAAACGCTCCTGTCAAACCAGGCTGGGTTTGGAAACCCCACCGAGTCCCATGCCAGGGTCTGTTCCAGAATTTGTACCAAAAAAACCTCCACAAACCGCAAGGCTCTCTTCAAACCCGGGCTCTGTGGGTTTTGCTGGTGTCTTTGAGATATTTTATAGCTCTTGCATCACATTACCTGGTGACCTGCCCACGGGCCCGGACAATCCCCGCATTGTCTGCGAGCCCCGCGTTTGACAGCGAGCTCCATTAATGTGCCAGGCCGGGCCAAAAATGTGTCACTGCTGCCAGGGGGCGAGCGCAGAGCGCCTTTGATGTGTGAGTGACAAGGCTCGTGTGTCTGCGGGTGGGAGAGCAGCGCTGCAGCAGCCGGGAGAGGGGGAGCCCCGGCCAGCTGTGGGTGCAGCTCTGCCCTCCGCCAGGCAGGATCACTGCACTGCCCCCTTTCCATCACAGTTACGGCTTTGCAACCTTTTAATGCACTCGTGCTCCTCCCGACGGTGCCCGCGGAGGCGCGGGATGGATCTTGTTTATGCTGAGCAGAGCTCAGCTCAATTAAGTCGATGAAGCCAAATCAAGGACAATTTCTGCTCGATGGGGCTGCGCGTTGGTCTCTCTGTAAAACCAGTGCAGGTTGTTTCTCTCGCTGACAGATGGCTCAAGGAAGGTAGGGGTGCCTTGTTGTTTTCTCACAGTTTGGCAACATTTTGTGTAGCTTCGCCTGTCGATAAAATCTCGTTTGAATTGACCTGAATTGACAGATAACTATTGACTTGAACAAGAGATGGATCCAGTCAATAAGCTCTCATGCCTCAGGGCATGAGTCAGTCACTAACTCAGGGAAGGTTAGAAGGAAATATCCCTGATGTGTTGATTATTCCATAAAATTGTCCACTAGGAGGATTTATGGACATTTGGTTGCTCACAAATACAACATACAGGACTGTAGGGACCATTAACCTGTTCTAGCCCAACAGTTCTGAGGTTCTGCAACTCTGAGTGTCTTTACAAGCATTGTAGAAGAAAAATTGAGTATTGGTGGTGTTTAAAATCTTGGGAAGAAGAATTTTGTTGTTGAATCTTAATCTAAATATCAGAACCTCAGACATTCTTTCCCTATTTCCCCTGTAGTTGTCCCGCTCAGAGCTTTTGGTGCCTGAATATAAAATAAGAGCTGAGTTTTGTGCCTCATCCTTGTGCTTTGCACTCTGGAGCAGCCAGGGTTAGGAGGAGGGAACTCCTCAGTCCAACAGGTGGTGGATGCTGGAGCTGTGGTCCCACCTGTGTGCTGCCTTTGCTCTCCAGAGGGTTTTTGGTGCTGTCTGAGTCCTGCCCTGGCCCTTCAGGCCTTGAGAATTCCAGTGCATGGGAAGGAAGTTCCAGCAGAGAGAGCAGGGGTGAGCTGGGAGGTTGTTACCAAAGTGGTGCTGAAAACATCCCCAGGATCTCAACCACAGAGTCCTCCCAGGGCTTTGGGCTTGAGCAGAGCCCTGGCAGGGGAGCTCCAGGTGAACTCCTGGGAGGGAAGATCCAGGTGAATCCCTGGGAGGGAAGATCCAGGTGAGCTCCTGGGAGGGAAGATCCAGGTGAATCCCTGGCAGGGGAGCTCCAGGTGAACTCCTGGGAGGGAAGATCCAGGTGAATCCCTGGGAGGGAAGATCCAGGTGAGCTCCTGGGAGGGAAGATCCAGGTGAGCCCCTGCAAGGAGAGCTCAGGGGGAGCCCCTGAAACTCTCTGGGAGCCCTCAGAGGGATGTGACATCCCTCAGGCCATCGACAGCCCCTCCTGGCTCTGAGGGCGTTCGTGCCCCCGTGTGTGAGGGGTGGGGACAACCTGCCCGGCTCCCCAGAGCCATCGTGAGCGGGGACAGCTCCTGCGGCAGGGCAGGCGGGGCTGGGCTGTGCGGCGGGCCAGGAGCTGTCCCCGCTGTCCCTTTAAGCCATCGGCTGTCCCCGTGTTCCCAGCACGGGAGGCTGCCTGTCAGCAGGGAGCAGAAAACAGATTGTGACACAGGGCAGTGATTTTTTTTAACAATCCTATTATGAAAGACAGAGTGCTCCCATTTCCTTTGCAGCTTTTATCAAGACTTAAATTGCTGCCAAGGGAGAAGGGGGGTGAGGGGAACCTCACTGCTTTTATTTTATTTTTAATTTTTTTAAGAAAGGATTTTGCTTAGTTACTGAATTCCTGCCTAAGTCTCCTCCGAGCAGAGATCCAACAGTATCCCTATTAAATTATATAGAGCGAGTCCAGTCCTTGGCTGTCAGCGGGACCCATCAGTCCTAATTTATCGCCCCAGGAAACACAGTACAATTATGGTAATAAATAATAATAGGATTCAGTACATGACAACATGAATGATGGAGCCTCTCAGAACTCATTTACATTGCTTTGTGTTGCAATCACCCTGCTTCTAATGTAATGCCAAGCAAATGAGCCTTTTTGAATATTGTGCAATCTATTGCAAGTCAACTGGCACAAAACTCACTCAATAAATCATGTTCAAACACATGCCTCTAATGACAGGTAAATCAACAATGAAGTAATTGCATTTAATGTATTGAAATACTGGACAAAAACAGTGACCTCGAAGTGACTTTTTGGGGAAGGTTTGATACAGTCGCAGTGGCAGAGGGGTGGTTTCCATCAGGCCCACGTGAGCATTGGTGAGCCCGTTCCCTGTCCCAGCCAGGCCGTGGGAGCAGCAGCACTCAGCAGGGCAGGGCCGGGCTCAGGGATGGCTCCAGGGATCAGCTCCCTGGAAGAGCAGAGCCAGGGGCTCTCCGTGCCTGCAGCTCAGCCCTGCAGCACGCTCAGGGGCTCTGCCCTGTTGCTTCCAATTGCCTTGGTTCACTTTCCCCAATTTCCGCGTTCCATCGGTTCCAACGGGAAAGGGAACAGACGTGTTGGACTGTGAAGCTGCTGTGGCACCTCCCCTCAGCCCCTCACGTGCCCTCGTGGGTGGCAGGGTGGGTTTTGGTTGGGTTTTGGGGTTGTTTTTTCCTAGGAGGCTGGAGAGGGTAGAAAGAAGTGGCCTTAGCAAAGCAGTCCCTCGGTTGTTGCTGCCCCATAAAAGCATAGTATGAGCAGAGGAAACTTTTAAGATTCTGTTTAAAGGCTGATGAAGAAACAACTTTGCAGATTTTGGCTCTGAGTTTATTCCCTTACCCTTCCCTTGCAAGGGAATTTGGCAAGTGTCAAAGGTCTCCTTGGATTCTTCAGGCAATGGAAAGGTTTTACATATCCCCAGGCTTGACTGTCTCTGCTGATAGCTCCCATATGATAGAAACTGATTAGCAAAATGTCTAGAGCCGGGACAAAAGAACTATTAACCACGGAAAAAGAAAACAACGAGAAATTTCTGCAATTTCAGAAAATTGTTACCAGTTGTACCTGCCATCCCATTTGTTCCGCGGCAGTAGGAATGTCAGGATGCAATCACTCAGCTTTCCTGGACACCAGGACTCCGGGATCTCAGTTACAAACACTTCCATGTCGATGCTGAGGTGGCTGTGCAGGGCTTTGTTTTGTTTCCACCGCTGTTGGGATGGATTCCTGTCATCTCTGCAAGCGTGGCAGGAATTTGGCAAGGCGGCTTCCTGCTGCCACAGCTCATTGCCCCGAGGTGAAACCCTTCCCACCCCGCAGCCTAAACCCGGGGCCGGGCTGGGGGTGCTTGTTTGGTTTGGGTTTTTCTGGGAATCTCACACAAAGCTCTGCTCTAAACTTTTATACGGTTCCGTTGCTGGTTTTGAGCGCCACCACTGGAAAAGCCTGAGCTCTTGGGATGTGCTGGTGGGAATCTCAGCCTGGATAAAGGCTGAGCCCGGCTCTGATCACTGAGGTGGTGGGAGATCCTGAGCTGGACGTTGGTTTGAGCCCGAGATTGGGCTGGGGGTTGGTAAACCCAGACTTCCTGCAAGTGAGCTTTTCCTGGCTGTCCTCTCCATCCGTCTGTCCGTACGCGCCGCTCCAAGGACATTGTGCCGTGCAGACTGAGAGGAAACAGAATAAAATGGATGTTCTTGGGGCTCCTGCAGCAACCACCAGCCTGCTGCAAGCAGGGCCTGGACTCAGGTCCTTTCTCTCACCTGTGCATGCCTGGTTCACTTCCAGGGCCTTGTCTGTGCCCAGAAGTTTTGTCTTTTTAAAAAAGCCTTGAAGGCTCTGTCAGTGCAGTAAGCCACGGTGAGAACAGGGGTTCGGTTTCAGCCCGGCTTAAGGTGAATTAAGAGATTAAGAGCACGGCCACAGCCTTTGTGCTGGGTTGCTAAGGCAGTTAAAGATGCTCTGTTGACATGTCAGATGCATCATCACCTCGCTGTGATTCAGCAGCCGCTGCTCACATGCACCGAGGCTGGGACGTGCTGGAACCTGCCCATTTCATAAAGCTTCACCTTTGTTTGCTGTGGCTCCGGTGACTCACAGCGAGGGTGTCGCTGCGTTTGAGTCTTTGCAGGAGATGTGAAATGTTGTTGTTGCCCTACTTTGCAGAAAGAGGAGATTCAGTGAAAATGGGAGAAATCCGTCCAATAGCACTCAAGAAACTGGCAATAGAGAAGGCATGTCAGTCATTTGTAGGAACAGAGGGAGATTTTGGATTTAATTCACCTCAAATTGCAGTTGATTCTGCACAAGTGAGTAGTGATTTTTGATTCCCTGCAGACAAGAAAAAATGCTGATTTTGCTGGCTGAGTCAGCTCTGAGAATCTGATTTGTGTATGGCAAGGTTTATTCTTTTGTTATTATAACAGAATAAATAACAAAAAGATGTTCATCAGAAGGGAAGGTGAGATCTTGCCCTGAACTGACCTGACCTTTCTCTTCTGTGAGTGAGCGACTTCACACCGTCAGAGGCTCCTGTGTGCGAAGCCAGCTGGGCTGGAGATGGCACGAGGGAGGAGAGGAGAAGGAGCCGATGCAGTGAAAGTTTCCAGGACCTTCTGGAGCAGCCGTACAAAGTCTGCTCCTGCGAATCTCTGGTTCACACTCAGCCTTCCCCCAGGGCCCTCCCCGGGCTCACACAGCTGTGTCCATCAGTCCTCAACGCCGTGCTTCGCTCTGCTTCCCTCCAGAGAGGGTTTTGCAGCCCAGCAGAGCTCACCAGAGAGAAGATTTCCTGGTAATCAGTCTGAATTTTCCTTCGCTGGCTTTCATCACGTTGCTAATTAGCTCTAACCCATTGGCCCGTTCCTCCTCAGTGAAATGGCCTCCCAGACCCACTTCCAGCACCTCCCAGGGTCTCGTTTCCTCAGCAGTCCCCCCTCCCTTCCTCTCATCACCCCCTGTGTCTCTCGACAAGCCATGCCCGAGCGTTTTTGGTGTTTTCCAGCCCTGCTTCCCAAAGCCAGCGCCCTCGGAGCACGGAGGTCACTCAAAGAATTTGCTGGAGCTTCAAAGATCTCGGGTCAAGATCCAGCAAACTCCAAACCCGGGAAAATTGGGTTGCTAGGATCCCAAGATTGTTTATTATGCTCTCAACTTTAATTAGCTGTAAGTAACATCATGTCAGTGTTCTGCCACAAATGCTAAAGCTGTCAAGGCAATTTTACTGAGTCTGGCAGCTTAAATCAGAAACAAGAAAGTCAACATGTCAATAATGGATCTAGACATGATGGATATATTAAAGGGGAAAC
Organism: Irena cyanogastra; assembly: GCA_013397155.1. Lineage (NCBI taxonomy): Eukaryota > Metazoa > Chordata > Aves > Passeriformes > Irenidae > Irena > Irena cyanogastra. The sequence continues at coordinate 10,035 of VWZV01004501.1, forward strand.
CTAAAAGTTCTGGACTTCATTATGCTGCCTTCAGCTCTGACAACGTGTGCCAGAGAAATCTGCACCTCGTTGGAAAAGCCCCTTGGAGATGCTGTTCCCAATTAGGGGGCACCTCTGCTCACCTCCAGGCAGGGGTTTGGGCTGGATGTACCTCGCAGTGTAAATTGGGAGAGGGCAGGGGTGGCAAGAACCTGCTCAGGCTCAATTTCTACAAACAGATCTGTGGGGGGAAGAGGGGGGCTCGGCGGATTTTTCCCGTGGGTGTTGTGCCTTTCTGAAAGCTCCCTTAGAAAGGGATGGATGCTTTGGCCATTGGAAGTGTCTGCATTTTCCTGTAGAAGTTTTTGGGCGTGAGCCTGAGCAGGAGGAGATGATGGACCTGTGGCTGCAGGGGATGTGTGTGGGAGAGGGAAAGTGCAGGAACCAACTTCCTTTCTATTTCATCAGTTAATGGTTGTTTATTTTCTGACATGTCCCATTTTAAGTGTATTTTGGCTTGCGTGTTATACATATGTCTATGAAAATTAAGCAGATTTGCCACGGGCTGACAATGTTAATGCTGCTCTGAAAATACAAACAGATGTTTTAGGAGCTCTCAGGTCGTGGGATCACCACAGCTGCGTGCGCGTGTCAGGGGCTCTCCCGTACCTGGTGGGAAAGTGTCCACGTGTCCTGAGGTGGGGCTGGCAGCAGGCAATGCCTTATTTTACACTAAATAATGGCTGATTCAGTGTTTGTGCTAAAATCTGGAAGTGGGATGGTTCTACCGAGCAAAAGGACTAAAGAAATTCAGAGCTTTAGTGAAGCTGCACCAGCCTATCAGTTCAGCAAATTCCGTGTGCACCTGCCAAGTGTGGAGCTGCTGGGGACCCCATTTCTGAAATAATAACTGCAGCTCCCCCTCAGCCACGGGCACAGAGCTCTGGAGCAGCCAGGGCCGCGTGTCACCTCGGGCAGGGTGACAGTGACAGGCCCGAGCTGGGCTAGGAGCAGGACCACCAGTTCTGGGGACAGCGATGCTGCTCCTGTGCTGCCACGGGCACCCACTGGTGCTGCCCACACTCTGCTCACCCTTCCAGTGCTGGGCAGCCTGGGGGGCCCTCAGGGGACACGGCCTCACCTTCTGGGGGATGAAGAACCCTTGGTGTTCACACGGCCTCACATTCTGGGGGATGAAGAACCCTTGGTGCTCACACAGCCTCACCTTCTGGGGGATGAAGAACCCTTGGTGCTCACACAGCCTCACCTGGGGGATGAACAGCCCTTGGTGCTCACACAGCCTCACCTTCTGGGGGATGAACAGCCCTTGGTGCTCACACAGCCCCTGTCTCAGTGCTGGGGTGTCCCTGGCTCCTCCTGTGCCCGTGTGCTGCTGCTGGGTGACCCCTGGGGCTGCTGCCCCCCAGAGCCTTCCCTCTGCTGCCTCTCAGAGCCTGCCCAGGGCCTTTCCAAGAGCTGCTCCTGAAGTTTAGCAGCACTCTGAGCCCAGCACGGAATCAAGTGTTCGGCCCCTTTGCTCAGGCTTTCTTTCTCTTCCCCATTCGGCTCTCCCAGATGTTTTTGGCCATTTCCAGGTTGTAATTAATAATAATAAATCAGCAGAGTCCGTCAGGGCTGGCTGTTTCCTGCCACCACTTGGATTAGAGAGCTCCGTGTTTTTCCAGATTTTCCAACTGTTGGTCAAGGGAAGCTGTCATGTGGGGACTGCTGGTTAATAATAAACCCCACCGCATTCCTCCCTGGGAAAGGAACATCTTCACATCTGCTTTTGGGTGGAAACATCTGTCCCATCCAAGGCCTGTCTGTCTTGAGAAGAGACAGGCATTGTGGGAGAGCATTCCAGCTGGGCGGGGGCTTGCTTGCCTCTCCCCCTCCCGAAATCTCGCTGACATTGACGCGCACCACGCAGCCAGCACCGGCCCAGCCTTTGCCAGGCATTTGTCTCTTGCACAGAACTCTGTGAGCAACCCGGGGGAAATCGTGAAAGATGCGATTAAAAAAAGAAAGGAGAAGGGGAAAAAAAAGGCTGCTGCTTCTTAAGGATGCAAATATTTGAGCAAAGTATTAGCAACAGTGCGGGCGTGCAGGAGTGAAGCAGTCAGAGCTCGGGGAGGCTCAGCCTCTAACCAGGGGTAACAACGAGCCAGTCCTGTTGTGCCACTGAGTTTCTGTTCACAGAAATATTTTGCTTTATCTTAATGCAGAAGCCAAGGGCTGTCTCCTTGCAGCACCCTCGGGCTGTGAGCAAGGGCCAGAGCCTGTGGGGCCTTGTGCCAGATCCAGGGTGGTGCTGGAGGAGCCGAACCTCTGGTGAGCCAAAACCTTCCTCCGTGGCCACTCTGCCACCCTCCCCTGCTCTCCTGCTGTGGGCACAGGGTCCTGCTGACCCAGCTGGGCCGAGGGACGTGAAGGGCAGGAGAACTGCCCAGCTCCCAGCTGCCTCCGGCAGGGTGCAGCCCTTCCCACGGGCTGGGACGGAGCCTCCTCCAGCTGGGTGGGGATTTCGGGCTGCAGCAGCACTTCCCTCCTGCCCTCCTGCTCAGGGAGATCCACACAGTGAACCCACACAGTGCATCCACACTCACAGTGAACCCACACAGTGAATCCACACTCACAGTGAATCCACACAGTGAATCCACACAGTGCATCCACACTCACAGTGAATCCACACAGTGAATCCACACTCACAGTGAATCCACACAGTGAATCCACACAGTGCATCCACACTCACAGTGAATCCACACAGTGAATCCACACTCACAGTGAATCCACACAGTGAATCCACACAGTGCATCCACACTCACAGTGAATCCACACAGTGAATCCACACTCACAGTGAATCCACACAGTGAATCCACACAGTGCATCCACACTCACAGTGAATCCACACAGTGAATCCACACTCACAGTGAATCCACACAGTGAATCCACACAGTGCATCCACACTCACAGTGAATCCACACAGTGAATCCACACTCACAGTGAATCCACACAGTGAATCCACACAGTGCATCCACACTCACAGTGAATCCACACAGTGAATCCACACTCACAGTGAATCCACACAGTGAATCCACACAGTGCATCCACACTCACAGTGAATCCACACAGTGAATCCACACTCACAGTGAATCCACACAGTGAATCCACACAGTGCATCCACACTCACAGTGAATCCACAGAGCGTCCACACTCACAGTGAATCCACACAGTGAATCCACACAGTGAATCCACACTCACAGTGAATCCACAGTGCATCCACACTCACAGTGAATCCACACAGTGAATCCACACTCACAGTGAATCCACACAGTGAATCCACACAGTGCATCCACACTCACAGTGAATCCACACAGTGAATCCACACTCACAGTGAATCCACACAGTGAATCCACAGTGAATCCACACACAGCGAATCCACACGGTGAATCCACACTCACAGTGAATCCACACAGTGAACCCACACAGTGAATCCACACAGTGCATCCACACTCACAGTGCATCCACATTCCCAGTGAATCCACACTCTCTGTGACTCCACACTCCCCACTGCTGGAGGGATGGATGGAGGGATGGATGGATGGATGGATGGATGGATGGATGGATGGATGGATGGAGGGATGGATGGATGGATGGAGGGATGGATGAATGGAGGAATGGATGGAGGGATGGAGGGATGGAGGGATGGATGGATGGATGGAGGGATGGATGGAGGGATGGATGGATGGATGGATGGATGGATGGATGGATGGATGGATGGAGGAATGGATGGATAGAGGGAGGGATGAATGGAGGGATGGATGGAGGGATTCCCACATCCAAGGGGGATCTGTCTCCCTGCAGCTGCCCCTCCCTGGATCAGAGCAGAGCATCCCCAGCTCTGGCTCTCCCCAGCCCAGGCTGGACCCCGAGCTGCTGCTGGCATTTATTGCAGGAGCAGAAAGTGCTTGCCTCATCACGGGAGCAGCTGGAGACAGAGAGGCTTTCAAAGGCGTGTGACTGACCTCTACCTCAGCTGCCGGGGGCCGGGGATTGCCGACTCAGTGGAATTTTTTTCTTCTTCTCTCCGTCTCTCTCTGCCTCCCGCTCCTTTCCGCAGTGTCCTGACCTTGTGAGGCCTTGGTCTCCCCCCTATCCATCTCCCACCGCTCAGTCTCTCCTGTGAACTCATGCTGGGAGATTAATTGCCACTATCGCCCCTAATCCATCACACTTCCCAAAGATTGTTTTGACATCTAGTTAATTTTTGGCTGATGATTTATCAAATTCTTATTACCGTGCTCTGAAGGGGCTCATTTATTGTGTTGATTCATGGTAATGATAAAGGGGAACCTTTTTGAATTTTAACTACATTCCCTCATGTTCTCCCCAGCACAGCTAAAGAGGAAAAAGGGAAAAATATTGCTGGGGACTCTTAATTCAGAAAGTAAAAGGGGAGGGGGGAAAAAAGCCCCTCTATCCTCCATTATTTGTTTGAGAGCCAAAAGTCCTAAAAGAGGTTAATATATATTAAGACATATTTTTAGAGTTCTGGTCTGGACTGTGTTTCAAGAGCATCCCCCCAAGGCTCTTTAAAACATTTATTGCCCTGTAATATTACCTAAATGTCTACTACCATTTTATTCAAATAGAAGTTAATGCTAAATGATGTCAGTCATGTACCAGTGGAAATGTAAAACATGTCTCTCTGCCAGTCCATATGGCAATTCCAGCTTTTAAAAGTACACAGAGAATTTTCTGCAACCCTTTATGTCATTCCCCCATCTTTGTTCCCACCTATTTTTAATTTGCTGCGCAGTTTTTAATAAGCCCAGATGGTAAAAGAAACACAGTAAATGGCCATTCTCTCCTCTCCTTCCCAGGCAGCTCGGGGAGTTGGAGCCCTTACATGGAGGGGAAGGAACGCAGCAAGGGGTGGACTGGGACTGGGATGTGGTTTGGGGAAGGAACAGGGGGTGCACGTGCGTTTGTACCTGGTTTGGAGAAGGGAGGTGCCTAGAGTGGGTGGGGAGAAGCCTTCTAGGAGCTGCAGAGGTCCTGGCAGGACCTCATGTGCTGCTATGGGGTTCCTCCTGCAGTTTAGGGCTGAGGACAGACAGGCAGAGCCATTTGAGAGACTCTCCAAGGCCCCAAAGCTATCCCCTCCCACATGGGGTTAATCCTGTGACAAGGAACCAGGCCTGCCACAAGATGGGATGTGGTGCTCATTGGGGGTCAGTCCCATGGGATTTGGTGCTCACTTGGGGCCAGTTCCATGGGATTTGGTGCTCAGTCCCATGGGATTTGGTGCTCATTGGGGGTCAGTTCCATGGGATTTGGTGCTCACTCGGGGCCAGTCCCACAAGCTCCAGCAGCCCGAGCAAGGCTGAGACCTGCGCCCCAGGGCCCTCTCGGTGCTCTCAGCAGCACCCGTGTGAACCAGGAGTAACCCTGTACACCCAGGAGCAGAATCCGTGCCGCTGCCTGCGCGAGCCTGAGGCAGGCGAGATTGCTCATTTACATCGCACCCTCTCCTTATCTTTTATTTTTCTTCTCCTCTCCTCTCCTCCTCCCCTCTGCCCCCCTTCCCTCCCTCGCCCCGTGCGCCCCTCGCCGTCCCTGCCTCTCCGTGAGGTCGCGGCGAGCGAGTGAAGGACGCGGGCAGCGCCGAGGTCACGCGTTGGCGAGGCCGTGCCCGCGCGGCTCCGCGCGCCCGCGGCTCATCCATCACGGCCTCCACCACTCCATTAGGGCCCGCGTGAAATACGCCCCGCTCGGGCTGCGGGGGCCATACATCTCCCGTCTAGACACCTTCCTGTTGTGTGAAGATCAATGCCACGCGGTCATGCATCATGTGTCAGCCAGTAGCCCTCACTCTAATAATCGTGTCTATTCTCTAGTCTGCGCTATAAATTACGGGCGCTGGGAAAGTACTATATTATTCAGCAACCTTGGGCACTAATGGATTATTGGTTTAATGGCTGATAATGTGAGCTCCTTTTTTGGCTGGATCCTACCTTTATTTATTTATCTTTTTTCGTGATTATTATTCTGAGTGATGACTGATTTGGATTCTTATCCAGAGGCTCTCACCCTTGCAAAGCAATTATAATAATAAAGCCCTTTGACCGTGGGCCTGCCGTCCTGGCTCTCGCTTAATAGAGAGGCTTCTGCTGAAGCAAAGTCAAATATCCATCTCTGCCTCACAACTCTCCCCTCTCCGGCCTGTTTTAGCTGGGATGGGGCCTCAGGCAGGAGACTGGAAGCGAGGATCCCAAGATGTGAGCCCAGGCCGGGTGCTCAGGGAAGTCCCTGTGCCCCGCCAGTTCCTCGCGGTCACAGCCGCACACGGAGGTGGCTTTTCCCAGTTCTCCCAGTAGCACCTTGTGCTGCTCCTGACTGTAGCCTGCATCGCGAGGATGGCAGAGGGGGATGAAGCCCACGAGGAGGAGGCAGATGGAGGTGGTGGTGAAGCCAGAGGCCAGCCATGGGACACGAGCAGGCATTAATTGCCTGTAACGAGCGCAACGCTGCCGCGCTGCTGAGCCGCGGCTCCCGCACGTGTCAGCTGCTAATTTGTTGCTGTTTGTTTGTACATGACAGTAATGTGTTTACCTCATTAGGGGATGTCAAAGTTCCCCAAATCTGGAGCTGGGAGACGGCGGATTTCCTGCAGAGGAAGCGGGAGGCAGGAGGGGGTTTGGCACCGCGGGGTGCGGAGCGAGGGATGCGTTAACCCTCGGAGCAGCACAGACAGCACGCCCTGCCCTCACTCCCAAATCCAGAGCCCATGGATCAAACCGTGGCACTTAAACACCCTTGGATAGCAGATGATGTAAAACCTGTAAAAGCTCTTAGAGCAAGGACACGAGGAAGAATGGGCATATAAAGAGCGGGGATTAGGGAGCAGCCGCGATCCATCACCGTCGGCTGCTCGAGCCGCAGCCAGGCCCTTGTGCAGCTCCTCATTGAGCAGTGTCTTCCCATTAATTATGATTAAACTACCCTACAGTTAGTTGTTCCTTCATTTGTAAAATGCTCCTGTTTTCCACCCAGTTCTAATCTTGGCTGTAATTATCCTGACGGTGGAGGAGTCACTCCAAGAGCCTTTTCTCCTCTCCCTGATGTGTTTGAGGCCAGCCAGGATTCGTGGCTGTGTCCTGGAGCTCTTGCCCAGACAGGAGGTTCTGGGGGGCTTGGCCACGTCCAGCACCCCTTGCTGGGGTGAGGGTGGTGTGGAGGCCCTGGACCTTGGTGACCTCGGCCTTTCCCTGTTCCATGGCATTCATATCTGGCTAATTAATGGGATTGCTCTGAGAATTAATTACTTAAATTAGTGCAGATTATTCTGAAACTTGTTATTATACTCGAGACTGCTGCTGCCTATGTTTTCTGCCAACGCATCACATTTCCCACCTTCCATGTGAATGAATTCCTAGGATACTGTTCAAACTGACAAGGGGAGCAGGAAATGCCTCCTGCGAGGGCCGGAGGAAGGTGTGAGGAAATTAAAGGAGCAATTTGAGAGCTGCAGCTTTTCTTTCACTATGAGAGAAAGCAATCCCCGTGTCCCACTCCCACATCCCCTGCTCTCCAGGATAAGCCAGGCCGTGTTTTCTCAGCCCCTGACGTGCTGGGAAGGCCCAGGGTGGATGGCAGTGCCCGTGGCTGTCCCCTCCCCGCTGTGCCCCTGCCTGAGCTGGGCCAGGGTCACTCAGCACATGCTGGGAATCCCTCAGCAGCTGGTATCTCCCACAGACAGAAGGAATATCTCAGGGAGGATCTCAGCAATCAGCTTGACGGGGCAGCTGGTTCCACTTCCTCTGAGACACAGCCCCGCACCGTTTGACTCCGCTGATCAGATAGGAGCTGCCTTACAAGGCAATATTGTGGTTTCCCTTAATGTCCTGCCAAACTGCATTTATCTTCCCGTTCCTTCCCCACCCTCCCTGAGAAAGCCTGCTCAGGTCACGGCGTGGAGAGAGAGCCTTCCCCGGGAGGAGGAGGAGGAGGAGGAGGATGGGGCCCTGCTGCAGAATCCGGGCTGGTGAGCGTGTTTTGTGTTAGTCAGGAACGAGGCACAAGAACTTAATTAGATGTGCTCTGGCTGCTTCGGTGTGCAGAGGCCTCGACCTACAAGTGAGAACACTCAGAAGGCTGAAGCAGTGGTTGTAAAAGCCTGGAAGGCTTGTGACTGCTATTTGCAGAAAGATCAAAACCGTGGCTAAAAAGAGGCAGCGTTGTGAGTATGTAAATCCAAGGAGCAGGCCAGTGTGGTGGGGCTGCTTTGAGGGTTGGAACAGCACTTTAATTCCAGCTCTGCTGACAGAGGGTGCTCCAGGAACTCCTGACTGGGAGTAGCTGGGTGGTGGAACACAGCAGCAAAGTCCTGAGCTCAGCCCAGGTGGGGAAACGTGGCAGGAGGGCTCCCGTCAGCTGGCGGACTGGAGGAAGGATTGAGCTCCAGGTTTGGGCAAGGCTCTGCAGGACGTGGTGGGAAGAGCTGGGCCTGTCTCTGTCTCTTCAAACCAGCGAGGAATTGCAGCAATTTGTCCAGGAGCCTCGGCAGGGCTGTGAAGGGCTGCTCCCCGTCACCCCCAATCAGCTCAGAAACAAACAGCTCCAGCCCCAGCCCCCGAGCAGCACCAGCCAAGCCATCGCCTGGCGGTGCCAAGTGCCATCAAGCAGACGGCCAGCGAGGGCACTTTGTCACTTCTGCCTGGCAGGGCTGAAGCCCTGAGCTGGCAGCTTCCATCTGCACGGCAGCCCGGGGAGAAAGGCTTTCCTCACGCAACCTCTGCGGCAAGAGAGGGATGCCTTTGCCCCAAGAACTGGAAAAAGCAGCTGGGCTGGGGCTCTGGGCAGGGCACTGGGCTGTGGCAGCTCGTGATGACCTGCCCAATCACCTCGGTCAGGCATTTGGGAGCCTGGCAAGGTTGTTCTGGGGGTACAGAGCATTCCAGGACAGGTGTGAGTGGAGAGGGGAGGGGAAAAAAGCTGGAAAAGGAAATGTATTGACATCTCCCAGGTCTCCTTTCTCTGCTGCTCCAGAGAGCTCCTGAAATGACTTCTTGCCACGGTGATGGAGGGCTTGCAAAGCTTGGTGGGATCCTCCCTCCATCTTCACCAGGCCGCAGTCAGAGAAAGAGAGAAAAGACAGGGGGAACCCCAAAATTCCCAACCGTTTTTTCCCATTGCCTTGATCCCAAGCCGAGCCCCTGCACCTGCAGAAATCCTCAGCTATCACATTTCTCTTGCTCCGGATGATAACGAAGATAATTGTTTCATCCACTTTGTCAAGCTGAAATGAAAAGAGGGCAAAGCAAAATGATGCCATCATAAATCATCAGGCTGAGACAGCAAAAAGAGGACAAGATAGTGACTTCATTAAGGGTTATGTATTGTGTCATTAAGCTGGCAGGGGTCACCTTTCATGTCACGCAGCAGCCCCATGATGCATTGCTGGCTCCTCTTTCCAATAAAATTAAACATAGATGTAAAACTGATTAGGCCGTGTTTGCCCGAGCCCAAGGCAGGGAACTGCGCCGGGAATAATTGATACAAGATCCTGGCTGATTTGTAATGGCAGCGATTTCTCTTCCTGGTCATTTCTCTGCTGACCTTGCCCATTAAAATAAGCCCAGCTGCCTTGAAAAGAGAGACGCTCGTTCCACCCTTCCCTCCCCCTGCCCCAGCCACTTGCCTGGAATTCATTTCCTCCCTGGCTTTCCCTGGGATTTCTCATTCCCATCCCACCAACCACAGGCTGCCCCCAGCAGGGACAGCCCCAGGTGTGTGCCGGTGTCACTGCTGTGCTGGGGACAGCCCTGCCCCTGCTCTGAGCTCCTGCCTGCTGCTGGATCATCCTCACC
>VWZV01004520.1:0-16084 GCA_013397155.1 Irena cyanogastra
TCCCGTGTCCATCCCAGGGCACAGCCACCTCAGGCTCTCCTCAGTGAGAAAATCCCCATCACGGCTTGAGAAGAGCAAAGCTCAGAGCAGCCTGGTGTTGGGTTTGCTCAACCACCCACAGAGGATTCCTTTCTGGTTTTTCCTGGAGAACCTGTTGACTCTCCACGGGCAGTGTGGAATCTCTCCTCTGGAGCTCTGCCATGGTTCCTTCTGAGTTCCTCAGGGCATGGCTGGAAGCAAAAACATACCAGTGGAAATCATCACCTTTGGAATTTCTGTGAAGTTTATTGAGAGTTCTGGCTTTGGCAGGGTGATGATGCCACAATTTATTAAATCCATTTAGCCAGCTCAGTTATTAATTAATCAGTCTTGGGAAAGTCTAATGACAGGTTCATATTAACAGTAAAAGCACTCGATTCTCACAGTGGCATAAAATGAAAGTATAAAGGAGAATCAGAAGAGACATTATCCACGGGAAATCAGACCTCTCAGCAGAAACAAGAGCAAAATATATACAAATGTTCAGAGGAAGAGATGAGACAGTTAAATATTTAAACCACATAATATTAATTATAAAAGTAAGTTCAATGATACATTAAAAATCATTGGGCAGAACAGAAAACACATCCAGTGGCAGGGGGAGGAGGAAGTTCCTGAGGAATTCGAGGCAGAATGTGGTTGCAGGAAAAGATCTCAGAGCGAACGCACACAGATCCGTGCTATTCCTCTTTCTCCTGCTGCCCCTGCGCTGCAGGCACAGCTCTGCCCTCCTTGGGGATCCTGCTCAGAGCCCCAGGAGTGCAGCTCGTGGCTGGAACCATCACAGCGTGACACAGCCACAGCAACCCTGGCAACAAACACGTCTCCATAGTGTCCATCTGGGAGAAGGCAGCAGCCCTTGGGTCACCAGGGGCTTCAAACTCTGCAGTTTTCATTTTGAAAGGAATGGAATTATTGCTACCAAAAAATAAAGGATGGGGGAGTGAACTGCATCCATGTAAAAATCAGGATTTCTGAAAAACTCCACGCATAGAGAAAACCTCTTTCACTTGAGCTTTCAAATTGGAGTTTTTTGATGTCTCCTTCAAACCAAACCATCTGGCTTCTCCGAAATGTATATTATCATGGACAGTGTTATTTTCAAGTTTAATGAGTTTGACTCCCTGAAACCTCCCCTGCTCATTTTCCTGCTCAGCCCCTCATCCTGTGTTCCACGTGCTGGTTCTCAGCTCTGGGAAAAGGCTCCATCAGGCCAAGCACCACCAGGTGCTGCAGCAGGAGCCTCTGGCCGTGAGCAGTGCAGGCTTCTCCCCTGCCCTGTCACCCTCCTGTCCTGGTGTGCAGCCCAGAGACGTTCAGGCCTGCAGGGCACAGAGCCAGGTGAGGGCCCGTGGGTGCTGGCAGGGCATGAGGAGCAGGTGACCCACGGAGAGTGCAGCTGCAGCTCCTCAGGGAGAGCATCTCCGTGCTGCTCCTGCGCAATGGGAGCGGAGCAGCTCTGCCCGGCGGGGCTTGCTCCTGGTCCCTGCCGTGGCTTGCTCCCAGCAGGGCAGAGTAACTGCAGCAGGGTGTCTGCCAAACACACCTGGGTGCCCCCAGAGGAGAAGGAACAGAGCTCTTTCTGAACACAGCTCTCAAATTGGACAAACATTCGGGATTCTGGTCTCCGTGCACTTCGGGGTTCCATATGCACTGGGGCAAAGTTGTTTAGTATGTATGTATGTAGGTACCTAATTGCTTGTTCAATTAATTAATTGTTTAATTAATCACCACCGCTGCCTTCTCCTCTGTCTTGGCCACACTATCTCCTCCCTGGTGCTAGCTCTGGCCAGGGAATGCCTCCCTGCAGCCCCCTGCCCAGGAGGACAGGCCCCTCTGTGGGTGTTTTGGGTGCACTCAGGGGCAGGGACACGGGGTGACAACTGCGTGTCCCCAGCAGGTGTGTCCCAGAATCCGCCAGGACTCCAGAACGGTCTTTTCCTTTTAACTAAGAAAACCATTAAGGCTGTTTGCCTCGAGCTCTGGTTAATGGACTGCTGGGATTATTTATTTATTTTTAAATGAACGCACTTTATTTCCCCAAAGTACCGCTGTTGACTTTCTCTAAGTGCTGCCATCTGGCTCCCCCGACTCAAAGGGAGAGAGAGGTAGTGGGGCAATAAATAAGAAACCAAACAAATAAACAAATAAAAATTCCTGATTCCTTGCAATCAGAGCGTCACCCAAACATTTGTAGGGGGGTGTTAAATTCTGTAATTGTCTTGCTGATGATTTTGAAGGAAACAGGCGCTGTTGTGCTGACAGCCTGTAGCACTGATTGAAAATTACCACATCAATCTCCTTGACTGAGGGTCTCTCCCCACCATTCTTTCTGCGCTGCTGGAGACTCCCCTCTCTGTGGGAGTGCCATTACCAGCGCAGGAATGTTCATCCTGGCTTTTATTTCCCTTTGCAGAGCGGCTCAGGGCTCAGAACTGCAGCGGCACTTTGCTTTCCTTTTTCCTCTTCGGACTGCCCCTTCCAAGAGGCCATTCTGGACCCTCACACCAAAGAGCACTCACTTTCCAGAGCCAGGTGAGGCTGGGAAATGCTCAGCAGCCTCGGCAGCTCCTGGTCCTTGGCAGAGCCCTGAGGAGCCCCAGGGGCCACTCTGGGCCAAGGATGGCTCTGTCCCCTGCCCCAAGGCTGAGGATGGCTCTGTCCCCAGGCTGGCCCAGGCTGAGGATGGCTCTGTCCCCTGCCCAGGGCTTACAATGGCTCTGTCCCATACCCCAGGGCTGAGGATGGCTCTGTCCCCTGCCCAGGACTGACAGTGGCTCTGTCCCATACCCCAGGGCTGAGGATGGCTCTGTCCCCTGCCCAGGACTGACAGTGGCTCTGTCCCCAGGCTGGCCAAGGCTGACAATGGCTCTGTCCCCTGCCCAGGGCTGAGGATGGCTCTGTTCCCTGGCTGGCCAGAGATGAGGTCCTGCTTGCCCACCTGCCCAGGCTCCTGGGGCTGTGGCAGAACCCAGCACAGCTGTGCCCATGGCAGCACTGCCCAGCTCACAGCACAGAGGGCAGAGATGACCCCGGCAGTGAGGCTGGAAATGGGTGCAGGAGCATCTGTCCAACACAAACACACACCAGCCACGTGTGTCAGGGCTGCACTGAGAAATTATTTCATTTTGGAATGGCAGCTCACCACCTCTTCCATCCCAGGGCAGTCAGAAGTCATGGAAAATGCAGGCTACAGGCAAGGATAATTGGTGTAAAGTGCAGGAAATGCACAGATGCTTTGGGTGAGTGTGCAGCACAGGGAAGCTGGCAGTCCACCACGCTCCTTCTGGCTGCAGGAGTTGTGCTCACTTTTACTGCCTGTGCCGGTGACAGGTAATCTGTGGGAGGTACCTGTGAAACCAGTTAGGGCCACACGGGGCATGGGGACACAGCGAGGGACAGCGGTGCTGCTGACAGGCACTGCCTCTGGGACAGCCCCTGGTAACTGCCACAGGCACAAGGACACGGGGACACCGTGCTGTCCCTGTCTGGGAGCTGTGGGGACAGAAGCACCACGCTGTCCCTGTCTGGGAGCTGTGGGACAGAAGCACCGTGGTGTCCCTGTCTGGGAGCTGTGGGGACAGAAGCACCACGCTGTCCCTGTCTGGAGGCTGTGGGGACAGAAGCACCATGCTGTCCCTGTCTGGGAGCTGTGGGGACAGAAGCACCACGCTGTCCCTGTCCGGGAGCTGTGGCAGCCGGGCTGTCCCTGGTGCTCAGGGCAGGATGGGGCCATGCACACACACAGCAGGGCACAGCACTGGCACTGCTGCTCCCAGCCCGTGCAGCTCCAGGGGCTCCAGGGAGCGCTGGCCAAAGCCACATGGACTCCCCCTGTGCTGCAGCAAGGCCATGGGCAGGCTGTCCTTGGATGCAAAGGCAGACACTGCTGGCTGCTGTAGCTGTGTTTTGGCACCTGCAGGCAGCCCTGGGCGAGGGGACGGCCACAGCCAGGGCTGGGAAGGGTGGCAGGGGACCTGAGGGGAGCTGCAGCTGGTGGGCACCAAGGTGTCCCCACACCTGCACTGCCAGGCCTCTCCCTGCCATCCGTGCCCCACAGCTGGCACAGCCCCCGTGCTCCGTGTCCCCAAACTCCTGCCAGCAGTGCCAGGGGAGCAGGTGCTGCCAGGCACGCCTGGCTCTGCTCCCTGGCTCGCCCTCCCTCCCAGCCAGCGCCTGGTTCTCCAGCCCCATCTGCAGTGGGGCTCGGAGCTGTGTGCTGCCCTGGGCCTGCCCTGGGGAACACCACACTCACAGGTGTTAGCCTGAGCTGTTCCCTGATCAAGGACACTTCCTTCTGGAGACACCATGCTCCCACCCCCCAGAAAAGCCTTCCAAGTTAATTTGCTGCCCACTGAGAGTATTGGTGTCTTTAATCGGACACAAATCTTTCTCCAGGAAAAGCCATTTCATGGTTGAAGACATTTCACAACAAGATCTAAACAAGGAAATCACTTAATTGATGATACAAGCTGTATATCTAGCAAAGACTTGTGTCTCAGGAGACACCAATACTTCTTGTGCCTGAAGCAGTGACCTCACAGCTTGCTGCTGGCTTAGAGGGAAGCTGTGCCAGCCCTCCGAGGAAGCAGAGCCTCTGCCCAGCACTCAGCACAGCCTGAGAGGCTGCTGTTCCCATAAATCCAACCCCTCAATCTGGCACTGCAAATAAAATAATGACAGCAAAAGTAAAAGAAAAATTTCCCCATCACTTCACTTTTCTGTAGGGCAGGTAAACAAAGCTTTGCAGTTTGTCAGAAGCACTGAGTGCCACTTGCTGAATCATCAGCTGGGATTGCTCTAGAGCCTCGCTCTGCCCCGCCACGCTGCTCTGCTGTGTGGCCACAGCTGTGTGCTCAGCAGGGCCAGGATCTCCCACCCCGAGATGGGCACCCAGGGACACGGGGCAGGCTCTTCCGTGTGCCCCCTGGGGTGGGAGTGCACGCTTCTTGCTCCAGCGACCGCGCCAACGGGGGCAGGAATCCTGCTTCTGCTCTCTTAGGGTTCACAGGGGGGTGCTGGGGATCTTTGGCATTTCCAGTGCAATATTCCTGGTATTTCCTAATGAAGAAGTGAAGTCCAGCACAGTGAGTTCAGCATTACCTGCCCCAGAGCCCCTAATTTGGAAGTGCTCCTGCAAACACTGGCCCCAGCTGCCTGAGCCTGAACACTTTCCTTAAAAGAGATTCCAATATTCCTATGAGGACTTTCTGCTTTTTTCTTCTTTTTCTGCCAGTGGCTACGAGTCCCCCCACACAACTACTGCTTTGGCACAGATCCTTAGACGTGCCCCAGGCACCAGCAGGCTCAGCTCCCTGCGTGCTCCAGCTCTGGTTATGAGTGAGCGCTGAGTTCACGCTCCTGGCACAGCTTTCTTGGCTGTTCCCTGCAGGATGGGAGGCTCTGGGCAGCAGAGCAGAGCCATGTGGACCGTGGGATGGGGTGGGAGGAGGTGGGGACCTGGGGACAGAGCTGAGCCGGGGTGCTGCTGCAGGGCTGGGGCAGGCAGAGGAATGTTGCTGCCTCAGGCTGTCTCTTAACCACTTCCAATTCTTCATCTCCTCCTGGTCCCAGGCAATATTTGGAGGCTCTTACAGCAAATCAAAGAGTAAAGTCACCCTGCTCATCCTCCCTGCCCTTGAGTATGGACAGAGCAGAGCTGACCAAGCTCCTTCTCCAGAGGTGCCTGTGCTGCTCACCAGGAACCGTTTTCCTCCAGTTTTGGTGAGGATCAGTGAACCCCTCCACAGCTGTGTTGGAGGTCCCTGCACCCACCCCACAGTGCTGTTCACAAGGCTCTGGGGCTGTTCCCTCTGCTCTGTGAGCCAAGGCCCCTGCACAGGGATCCCCTGCCGTGAGCACACTGTTGGACCAACATCAGCCCTCCTAGGCAGGGAAATAAAAACCTTGTCTTCAGGCTTCCAGGACAAGTTACAGCCATATTCTGACTTGCTGTACAGTGGCAGTGGCTTTTTGTCCTCCCTTTTTATTGATTGTAAGGATTCATATTAAATGTAATTGTTGCAATAATTCACCAATAGCCAATTCATCTTATATACAAAAATCTGCAAATAAAATGTAAATGTAATTTTGCTGTTATTATTTCCATGTGAAAGAATCTGTCATATTCTTTTCATACAGATTACCTAGATTACTCCACATTTTCTCTTCCTCTTTGTAGCTAAGCCATACAACAAGCCACGCCGGATTGTTTGCTCACTCACACATTTTGCCATCACTTTTTAAATCAGTGTTTCTTAGCAATGCTTTTTCTGCTCATCCGTGCAGCCTTATCTTTAAACAAAGTACAAGCCAGGGGTAAAACATACGTGATCTTCACCTTTACAAGGAGATTAAACCCTGTGGCTATTTTTTAACCTTTTAGTTTTACACTGTGCTGTTTTCACCGTGAGCCCTTGCCCGGGCGCTGCAGTAATGGGCCCATCTCTGCAGAGACAGGAGAAGGATTGCCCCGAGCTGCACATGGCCTCCAGGAGCAGATGGGATTGCAAGCCTGAAGGACTGAAGGCATTTTTACTCCACGTTACAGAGGGAGAGACCCAGGGCTCTGCCATGGCCTCTGACAGTCAGAGGTGTGCTGGGCACACAGCACAGTCACACACTGAAATGCACTTTATCAGCCAGTTCCCATGGTCTAATGTTCTACCAACCCTCAGAGAGCCCCACTTAAACTGATTAAAAGCCTCGTCCCCATCAAAGCAAGAGGAGGAACAGGAGCAGGAATCAGTAGAAAAGGGCAATGTGACTCATTTCCAACGGAGCCTGTGGCCCTGGTGTCCCCACAGCAGGAGCTCCCATGAGGAGCTGCAGAGCCAGCAGGAACCAGGCACCAGTGCAGGGCTGGGGGCAGGAGGGCAGGTGGGGCTGGATGGACACACTGCACTGGACAGAGGGCACCTCCCCGAGCTGTCAGCACCCCTGGGGATGCTCATGGCACACGTCAGAGCCCAGGACAAGGCTGGGAGGGAGCCCTGGGTGACCCCGGTGGGGAGGAGACCCCAGGAACCCCTGGGAATGGCTCCCCTGGCCCTGCCACAGAGCAGGACAAGCACGGGCAGGCACTGGCACAGGGAGATGGCACAGGGTGGGACAGTCCCTTGTGACCTCTCAAACCCACCCTGGGGGAAGTCCCCAGAGCCCAGGACGTGCTCAGCAGGCATGGCAGCCCTGCCTGCACGGCCATCAGCTGTTCCCTGCTCCGGCCGCAGACACAGGTGACCTCGTGTACCTCGTGTCCCCTCCTGCTTTTCTGCGCTGCCATTTGGGTGTGCTCTGAGCCCAAGTGACCTGTCCCCAGCTCCTGAAGCAGGCTGCCTGCCTGGAGCACCTGCAGTGACACACCAGTGGCACCATCCCTCCGGGCGCTGGTGTGTGCTCCCTCGCAGGTGACAACTCCGCTCCTGCATCACTGTCCTCAGAGGAGAGTCTGAGCTGCTTCTGGAGGGGCTCGGGCGGTTCTGGGCATGCTGATGTGAGAGTCTTTTGCCACAAAAATTTTCTGAGCTTTTTCTCTGTTTCTCAAGTTCAATGGGAAACGATAACATGTTTGGCATGAGTGTGGGATGAAAAGGGAGAGCAGAGGCAGGGGCTCTGTTCCACGGGATGTCCCTGCAGGCAGCAGGAGCCCTGAGGCCCATCTGTGAGCCCCAGCACCACGTCCCCAATGAATCACAGCTGCCAGAGACAGCCTGGCTCTCCTGGGCATTTGCCTCCTCGGGCAATGGCTGTGTGCCCCGGGTGCTGCTCCCTGAGCCCTGGGCAGGCACACAGGGTGCTGGCTGCACAGGCCATGGATTTTTCCATGGATTTTTCCGTTCATGATGGGTGCATGTGACAATTGGGAGCCCTGAGGCTGCAGTGGCAGTGTGAGGGGACTTCACGTGGCCGTGTCAGCCTGGACAGCCACTGAGCAGCTCTGGAGATCTCATCCATGTGTTGGTTGTGTGGAGCTGCCCTGTGTGACCTGCCTGCCCCAGGGCACAGACCAGGCAGGGATCTGTCTGACAGCCTGGGAAATCACAGAATCCAGGAATGCTTTGGGTTGGAAGGGACCTTCAAGACCACCTCATTCCACCCCTCTGCCATGGCAGGGACACCTCCCACTGTCCCAGGCTGCTCCAGCCCCAGTGTCCAACCTGGCCTTGGGCACTGCCAGGGATCCAGGGGCAGCCACAGCTGCTCTGGCAATTCCAGCCCAGCCAGGAATTCCCAATTCCCAATCTCCCATCCATCCCTGCCCTCTGGCTCTGGGAGCCATTCCCTGGGTCCTGTCCCTCCATCCCTTGTCCCCAGTCCCTCTCCAGCTCTCCTGGAGCCCCTTTAGGCACTGGAAAGGGCTCTCAGGACTCCCCAGAGATTTTCATTCAAAATGCTTAGGTATGCTCAGCTCTTTATCACTGCCTACCTGTTTGGTATTCATTTCAGAAATCATCCTAATAATTGTGCAAGCAAATTATAAATATGCTGAACATTTCAGTAAAAGCATTAATGAGAGGGAATACCCTAATTTATTTTTAATTTCTCACTAAATCATATTACCCTGAACTCAATATGTGTAGAAGAAGCCTCAGTAAAAGCAGGAGTGCAGGGGTTTGACCCAGTGTTGTCTCTTAACTATTCTTCTGTTTTTACAGTTTGCAATAAATACAAACAGCCCACTAATGATGAATAAGAATATCACCTGCAATAGAGTAAGTTTTGGTTTTCAGTATGAAGGTGCTAAATATCAATTTATTCTCCTGTCTTCTGGGTATTTTTTCACCGTTAGTTGCCTTTGAAACACAGAAGAAAGAGGCACTTTAAACAGCAAATGATCATTCTCCCCTTGCAGCGAGGGGTGTGTGCACTTGGAGCAGTGAGTTCTGCTTCACTGTCACCCTGCTTCTCCAAACGGGAGGGTTTGCCCTGGCAGGACCCCCTGGCAGGTGCAGTTTGGTGGGTGCAGACAGATCAGCAGTGGGGACATGGCACTGAGCTCACACCGGACACACCAGGGCTGCCGGAGGGAGGGGGCAGGGACAGCCCAGGCAGGGTCATGGAAATGGGGATGGGCTGAAAGAGGACAGGAAATGGGATGTGGGAACTTGGGATTCCTGGCTGGCAGGGTGGGCAGGGCCTGGCACAGGTGCCCAGAGCAGCTGGGGCTGCCCCTGGATCCCTGGCAGTGCCCAAGGCCAGGCTGGACACTGGGGCTGGAGCAGCCTGGGACAGTGGGAGGTGTCCCTGCCATGGCAGGGGTTGGAACAAGATGAATTTTAAGGTCCTTTCCCAGCCCAAGAAGTCTGGGATTCTGTGGGCAGGGCCAGGAGAACAGGCAGGGGGACAGGCAAGGGGACAGGCAGGGGGACAGGCANAGGGGGACAGACAGGGGCACAGGCAGGGGGACAGGCAAGGGGACAGGCAGAGGGAGAGGCAGGGGGACAGGCAGGGGGACAGGCAGGGGGACAGACAGGGCAGGGGCCCGGCCGAGGGGACCTTGGGCCAGCCAGGGTCTCACAACAGGCAGGTTGGGCACTCGTGATCAATAAATAACATTTGTGAGCAGCGTGAGGATGAAGATGGCTGATTTCAGGAGTGAAGTGCTTCAGGGGCAGTCAGGGAAACAAATGCATAATTCCTGCAACGGCACAGCATTAAAAGATTAATAATTAATTAATAGGCACTAAGAGGTTTCTGTTACTGCCCTTTTGGATTTGCATTACTCCGGGCTAGCTGGTCACTAGCTGCGGGCTCGCAGGGGTCCTGAGATTGCTTTTAGGGAGATGGAGAAGGGAGGAAGCACTCACACTCTGGAGCCGCCTGGGCTCCGCAGGAGCTCTCGGAGCGCTGCACGGCTCGGATGCAATTAAGGCAGAAATGGGCACAGATCTCCGGGGCTTTCCCCGCACTCCTCCCGGCAGCCCCGTCCCGGCACTGCTGCTTCACACCCGGCTTTTCTCCCGGCTGGATGGAAGTCACTGCTGCTTCCAACGACGTCTGAGTGAAACTGACCCTTTTCGGTCCCGCTTCGGAAGGAGCAGTGAAAAGAACCCAGACAGGGCTGGGGAGCGCTCGGGCACGGGCACCGCCGGCCGTGCTCCTTCCCCAGGAGCCTGTGCTTCACCCGCTCCTCCAGGGCAGGAGAACAGCTTTTTTACAGCTAAAATGGGCAATCAGGGTATTTGTGCTCTTTGACCTTGTGAATGGTGCGGCACAAAGGCTGTTTACAGACACTTTTTTATTTAACTCTCCTTTTAAAAGGGTGTCTTGAACACATGCTGAAGCGCTTCATTTGGGTTTCTCTTTCATCTTTTCTGCTCTCCACAATTTTCTCTAAATCCTCTGGGATTTAATTAGCAGCTGGGAAATTCCGGGAGCCTCCTGCCTCCCTGCAGTGCATCCAGAAGTGACCTGGTGCTGTGCAGCCCCCATCTCTCCTCTGAATAACTCCTGAAGCTCTGTAGGGCAGGCCAGGACTTCAAGCGAATATTACAGCCTGATTTTCCTAAACTTGCCAGGCTGAGGTAGAAATCCTACACACCAGAATCTGGCACCTACATCTGCTTAGTCAGATGGGCCTGTAGTGACAGATTTGGAAGCAATATTTACCTGTACAGATATAAACACTGAAATAAACACTAATTTTTATCTTTAGGTTAGAGTGCTTAGACACATTCTTGTCAAAACATTGTATTACTTGAAGATATTTTCTGCTAATTCTTAGCAAGATTCATTTGTGTAAAGCTGACACAACCGAAGTGTTTTTGCTGTTTGATAAGTTTGTAATTAAATCCTGAATTCCTGTTCCTCAGTGGATTGCCAGGAGCGTGCCTTGGACCCTGAAAGCATCTCCAGTGCATGTCCAGGAGCAGAGCAGGATGCCTGAACGTAGGCAGACTGCACTCGAACTTCACACCAGCAAACACCGAAGGTCACTTTAGGTCCCTAAAGGTCACACGTGGGCCCGGCAGCCAGCAGAGGCTGCTCTGCAAACCGCACAGCTGTGTGCAGCTGGGGCCGGAGCCTGGGGAGCACGTTAGCACAGACACTCAGCCACACTTCATTAAACCGTGAACGCTACAGGTGGGAAAGACCTTCCTAATCTCCGTGGAACAAGCCTAATTAAGTTCGGTTTTCTATTAGAGCACAGCGATAGCTACCTCGGAATTGGGAAAAGCAATTAACTCCTTCAAAGTTCAGATCTGGTCGGGTTGGATGGACAAAGGCAGCGTTGAACCAACGTTGAGGCTGAGCAGTGGGTGGAGCAGCTGAGGCCAAACCCATCAGTGCCCAGCGGCACAAACCCCACCCCTCCCCAGCCTGTGCTGCCCAGACAGATTTTAAATATCTCATTTTAGTCATTGTCCCTCAGCCAAAGATATGGACCAGGTGTACAATGGCCCGTGGTGCTCCCCGAGGGTCAGGTGGGAAACTCGTGGGAAACTCACGTCAGATTTGGCAAAAGTACAGTAACGTCCCTCCCAAAATTTATCACCGGGTTCTGTAACCGCTTTAGCTGCCATTTGTCTAAAACCTAGCAATGTTGCATGCACATGGAAGAAGATACATGGACACAGCAAATGTGACATTCAGAGGGGTCTGTAAGAGCTCAAAGCCTGGCTGTGGCTGTGTGGCACAGGGCAGGAGGAAAGGAAGAGCCCAGCTCTGCAGCACAGAGCACAAAGATGTCCCAGACCATCACAGACCAGCCAGCCCAGCAGCAGGGAAAGGGAGCTGGCAGGGGCTGTGGAAGTTAATCAAGAGACAGCTACAAAAGTGAGATACAGGCAGGGCTGCTTTGACAGAATAATTACCTTCTTTTTGGACAAGATTCCAATTTTAAAAGTCTCACGGGGCGCTCAAGGAAACTTCAGCAGCACCTACAGCTGGGCCAGCATCCTGGAGGGGTGCGGGAGCCTGAGGAGCTCTGCAGGAACAGGAATGCTCCAGAGAGAGCCATAAAACAGGGTCCAAGGCTCATCCTGGAAGAACTGCTGCTGGGAGAGAGAAAGGGAGGTGGCATAGTCAGGGGACACCTCCCAGGGAAGCCAAAATGTGGGGAAAGGGGAATTTTCATAGAACCACGGAATCCCAGAGTGGTTTGGGTTGGAAGGGACCTTAAAGCTCGTCTCTTTCCACCCCCTACCCTGGGCAGGGACATCTCCCACTACTCCAGGTTTCTGCAAGCCCCATGCAGCCTGGCCTGGAGCACTTCCAGGGCTGGGAAGAGCACAGCTGTGGGTGTGGAGGGGCCCAGGTGTCAGCCTGGCTGCCGCTGGAAGCTGAGGCACTGCTGCCGAGGGCTGGACAGGCTTCTGCTCCACAGGAGTCACCAAAGATCTGACAAAGTTAACACGAGCCTGGGAACTTTGGAATCAGGATAAGGTTGATTTTGCTGCTGTTCAGTTCTCTAACTGCCAGGAGTGTGCTGAAGGAGGTCCTGGGGCCTCTGCTGGGAGGAAAGTATCACCAGTCCCCTCTGGCTCTGTAATGTGTAAATCCCTTAATCTGTGGATAAAGCCTGGGCAGTGAACCTGAGCAGTTACAAGCCAAGTAGGAACCGAATTACTGTGCTTTAATTGAGAATGAAGAAAAGCATGGTTATTAGGAGACTTAATCCTGACTTTGGGAAGAGCGATAGAGTGCGTCAAGATGAGACAACTGCTCTTCCCAAAACAGACCCTTTGCAGGCATCTACGCACAGGGCATGAGGGACACACCACAAAGAGAACACTGGCACCTTCCTGAAGCATGTCCAGTTTTCCTGTCTGTGGGAAACTGAGTTTTTAAATTATTATTATTATTATTACTCTTAATAAAAAATAAACCCAGACTGCAATGTGCTCTTTACTTCTTGTGCCAGGGGCAGATGTGTTAACATCAAGAGGGTTTCAGGCCCTTCCTGCCCCACGCAGGGTTTGTCTGGACAAGCTGTGATGGTAGGGAGCCAAGAGGGACGCAGTGCAGCCCATGGGCTGGTGATCCCGGCTCGGGAGCAGCCACCAGGAGGCAACAGCTGGAGGAAATGTCCCTCAGCTGGCACACACATCTGTGTTCTCCCAGCTGACTTCACGCTGCAAAGCTCCTGGCGCAGCCCCTACTCCTCAGTGTTCCCAGCCTGGGAACACTCGGCTTGACAGCGAGCCAGCCGAGGCCACCGGGAGCCCAGCAGGGCCCAGGGTGCCCGGTCCGTCTGCTCCCCGCTGCAGCCCGTGAGCGTGGCACGGTCCAGGCAGCCTCAGCCCAGCCCCGAGCCCGCCCGCTGCCCGCGGCCAGCGGGTCCATCTGTCCATGGGCAGCAGTGGGTCCATCTGTCCATGGGCAGCAGTGGGTCCGTCTGTCCATGGGCAGCAGTGGGTCCGTCTGTCCCGTGGGCAGCAGTGGGTCCGTCTGTCCCGTGGGCAGCAGTGGGTCCGTCTGTCCATGAGCAGCAGCGGGTCTGTCTGTCCACAAGCAGCAGTGGGTCCCTCTGTCCCATGGGCAGCAGTGGGTCCGTCTGTCCCGTGGGCAGCAGTGGGTCCGTCTGTCCATGAGCAGCAGCGGGTCCGTCTGTCCACAAGCAGCAGTGGGTCCGTCTGTCCATGAGCAGCAGCAGGTCTGTCTGTCCACAAGCAGCAGTGGGTCCGTCTGTCCATGAGCAGCAGCGGGTCTGTCTGTCCACAAGCAGCAGTGGGTCCGTCTGTCCCGTGGGCAGCAGTGGGTCCGTCTGTCCCGTGGGCAGCAGTGGGTCCGTCTGTCCATGAGCAGCAGCGTGTCTGTCTGTCCACAAGCAGCAGTGGGTCCGTCTGTCCATGAGCAGCAGCCGGGGAGCCGCGACACGGCCCCAGGGACTCCGCCCGTCCCGCTGCCTCGGGCTGCAGACACACCTTACGGACCCTGAGCAGCCGGGGCTGCGCTCCAGTGTCCAGTCACACTTTCACCACACATCACCAGAGCGTGGTAGTCTGAGATTGTTCCACCGGGAAAAGCAGAATCCTTTCCTTTCAAAATAAGCACTGGGGTGGGAAGCTGGATATAGGAGGTCTTCTGGTGGTCTGGGAAGGGATTTTTGGGAAGTGAAAATTCCTGGCAACAAAGTACTTTCCAACAAAAAGTTCTTAGTTTTCATGACATGCTTTTTTATTCCATCCCCAAATAGCTATTCCCTGCTCCAAAGTTCCACAGGGCAAGGCCAGGGTGAGGGCTCAGCTTGGCTCACAGCTCGGATTTGGACAGGAGTCTCCTGTATCCCAGCCAGGCACTGCCCAGGGGATGCAGCTTCCCAGACTGTTGGCTGTTGAGTGGGCTTTTTTCAGAGTACAGCTGAAAGCTCTGGATTTTGTTCTACAAGAAGGGAAGGCTAACACCTCCCATCCCTGCCCTTGGAAGAAAACAAGCAGTGCTGCTCTTTGCTTTCCAGCAGTGCTGAGCAGAAACTCAGTCAGAAGAAATGCGAGTGCAGCATGGGAAGCCTCGAGAGCAGAAAATCTCCTTTCCTTCCTCCCTCATCCCCACAGCAGGAAATCTCCTCATCCTCACAGTGCTCCTGGCGTGGGTGCAGGATGGCAGGACCCTCAATGCACGGCTTTATGGTTTCTACAGGACACTGATTTCCCAATTCCCAGTGTTAAGGCAATCCCGTGGAATTACAGTGTGAGGTCAGAAGTTTGCTGCTTGCATCTTTTACTTACTAATGAAAAACCCTTCTGCAGGGAATGATCTGTCAGCCTCCTGTTCTGTAGCACAGAAGGATGAACGCTGGGTTCTGCTGTAACCTCCTTACCTGGAAAGGCTCTGTGCCAGCGTTAACCCCACCAGAGCTGTGGGCAGGGAGCTCATCAGGTGCCTGGGAGGCTCTGGGTGCCCAGTCCCCTCCTCCGTGCCCATCCCTTCCCTCCCGTTCACATAAGCCTCTCTGCAGAGCAGGATCTATTTCTGGCATGGTAATCAAGACACCTGTTAATCATGTCTAAGTACCACAATTAAGATCTGACCTGACAAACAACAGGTATGGCAGGAGCCCAGTTCTCAGGTGTGTTTATTTTGCTTGAGGTGGGGTGTCTGCTTCAATTTTTGTTCATTTTCATAGAATCACAAAATCACAGAGTATGCTGAGTGGAATGGGACCCACATGGATCATACAGTCCACCCAAGGACAGTTTCTGCAGCAGTGTGTCACCACTCATCCCTTGGTGTCCCAGTGGAGCACAGCATCCTTGAGAGGACTGGCCAGCTCGCTGCTGCTGGCAGAAAGTTAATTAATCCTGTTTCACAGAGCTGGGCCACTGGAGCCTCGGTGAGGCGGCTGCAGAATTGCTATAACCAGAATTTCTTCTTATTACAGCCCTGGAGTAATGAAAATATAATTACTTCCCTTGCAGCAGGCCCGGGTCCCCAGCAGCCTACCAGGAAAGCCTTTGATTCCAGCACCTCAGACAGGCTTCTCTGACACTCGGTGGCAAATCACAGATGGGCTGAGGCCAGCCAGGCTGGTCGCCTCAGCAACAGCTGGTTTCATCCCTTACCAAATTCCAAACAACCATTCCTCTGTGCTTCGGCTTCAGCAGGACGGACCTGGCACAAGGCTCCAAATCCACCCCGCAGCCTGTGGGTAGGATCACCCCTGCCTTCCCCAGCAGCTGCACCTCCTTCTCTGCCTGGGGGCCATGGCAGGAGCTGCCCATGCCTGCAGTGACAGAGAGGTGACAGCAGCCCCAGCCAGGCCTGCAGTGCTGCAGAGCAGGCACATGCCCCGCAGAGGCTGGGCACGGTGCTGGGGCTGACCACAGGAGCCCAGGGACCCCACGGACCCCACCGACCCCACCGACTCCACAGACCCCACCGACCCCACAGGAGCCCCACAGATCCCACAGGAGCCCACGGACCCCATGGATCCCACGGGAGCCCCACAGACCCCACAGACCCCAGGCTCACACACCACCGGTATTCTCACTTCCTAAAACAGCTTTTCAGGGCATTCACAAGGCAAAGAAAGCAAAACCCCACTTCCATCCAGTATTTCCTTTGGGCTGTGCCACAGCAGCTCCCTGCCATGGGACACAGGCCC
>VWZV01004522.1:7832-29850 GCA_013397155.1 Irena cyanogastra
TGCCAGAGCAGCTCCTCCTGCCCAGGTGACACTGCAGCAGCACAGCAGGGCTCTGTGTGTGCCCCATCACAGCAGAGAGCAGAGCTCACCTGCCAGAGCAGCTCCTCCTGCCCAGGTGACACTGCAGCAGCACAGCAGGGCTCTGTGTGTGCCCCATCACAGCAGAGAGCAGAGCTCACCTGCCAGAGCAGCTCCTCCTGCCCAGGTGACACTGCAGCAGCACAGCAGGGCTCTGTGTGTGCCCCATCACAGCAGAGAGCAGAGCTCACCTGCCAGAGCAGCTCCTCCTGCCCAGGTGACACTGCTGCTGCAGCCGTTCCCTGGGCACACCCACAGCCCAGCACTGGCTCCAAGCCTCCCAACAAAGAGAGATCAGAGTTGTTCTGATGGGAGTGCTGGAAGAGGCTGCTCAGGGCAGAGGAGGAGCCTCAAAAACCTGTGGCTGTGGCACTGGGGACAGTTTAATGGTGAGCATGGTGGAGGGTTGGGCCTGGTGATCTGAAAGGTCTTTTCCAGCCTTAACTCTGTGATGCTGCCCTCAGCTTCAGCTGATTTCAGTGAGAGATTTTAAGACACCTCTGTTTTAAGAACGCTCTGCGTAAGAACAAAAGCAGTGGGGAAAATGATGCAGTGTGGGAGGACTGGAAAAAGCAATTCTGATGTGCCTAAAAGCCTCAAAAGCGTTCTTCTGAAGCAAAATGTTAATATTTTTCATAAAATATTTATAAAATGGTACATGATATTTATAAAAGAACATCAGCATATTTTTATAGAGAACTTGGAAGTTCTCAATACTGGATTTAGCACAAACAGGGAAGCTCTCTTTTAGTGTACATTGCATCCTTTTGCATAATTTCTTTGACATGTTGGGTTTTTATT
The DNA here is from genome assembly GCA_013397155.1 of Irena cyanogastra. Taxonomy (NCBI): domain Eukaryota; kingdom Metazoa; phylum Chordata; class Aves; order Passeriformes; family Irenidae; genus Irena; species Irena cyanogastra. The sequence continues at coordinate 8,712 of VWZV01004522.1, forward strand.
GAACTTTATAGGATGATTTCAAGAAGTTGCCCAGTGGTTATAAAGCTATACCTGATTTGAAAGACCTTTTTCAGAACAGAGAATAGAGCTCTATGAGAACATATCTCCTTATAAAACTCCTACAAAGGGACCTATATTTTTTCCTCACAAATTTCATCAGGAGCTTTTACAATTTTACACAACAGCTAAAACCCGTGCACTGAATCCCAGAATAACCAGTTCAAAAGGGAAGCACTGGCAGGACAGATCCATGGATTTGGATTCATCCATGAATGCAGGACACCATCAATGTCGCTTGCTGTCCACACTGCTGGAGAAGCTGCTGGGAGCAAACTCCACCAGGTGTGCCTGGATCCCTGGCAGTGCCCAAGGCCAGGGACAGGGCTGGGAACTGGTGCAAAGTGTCCCTGCCCAGCTGGCATGGATGGGCTCTCAAGTCTCTTCCAACCAAAACCTTTCCATGAGTCTATGGCAATTCTGACCCCTGTTGGCACTGTCACAGGTTATTAATGAAAAATGTCCTTATTCTTGCTGGATTGGCACAGGGAAAGCAGCCCAGACCCCCAGTCTTTTCTAGCCTGAAGGAATATATCCTGTCCACAAAAGAAAAGCTCCATTTCCTCTTGCAACTGTGGATTTTCTGCTAAATAACAGAAAAGGTCAGCTTTAAAACTAAAGAAATACTTCTGGTGGGTTACTCTGGTGGGTCAGTGAATAAAGCCATATTTCTGCAGCACATTAGTGTTATTGGATTTCTAAATCACATTTCAGTAGCTGACAAAACATACAGACAAAAAATCCAATATCAGTAACAACACAAATACCAAATGGATTCAGGTAAAACAAGTCAACACCACGAGAACATTTCATTTAAACAGAGCACTTGCACAAGAATCACTCTGGATGCTTATTAAGTGTGATCAGGATTAAAACCCCCACCATTAAGCCACTTCCTACAAGAATTTCTGCTGGGCTTATATGCACACAATTGTCCTAGAATCATAAAAAATTAGTCTAAAATATTTTCCCAGTCCATCCCATTGACACAAAGAAGAACCAACAATGAAGGTGTGCCAGCACAACATGTTCTCTCCCCCAAAAAAATCTATGGAGAGGGAGGTATAGGGATCCTACAAAGTTCAGTGACTGTTTATTGCAGTATTTAGCTCTCCTCCCACTTACAAAGCTTTTGTTATTGGCTGATAAAAACTCCCTCTTGCAACAGATGCTTTTGTTCTGTTCTCTTCCCAGGGCACAGAACAAATATTTAATTACCACCCCTACTGCCCACCAGTCTGCACCCAAACACAGGAAACAATGAAAAGCTGATTTAAATGCTGCATGTGCAATATTGAATAGCAGCTGTAAAGGGTAAAGGACCAGGCTGGGTGATGTTTTACTGGCAATATAAACTCCCTGAGCCTTTCAGGGCAGCAGGAGCCCTGGGGATTGATGTGTGTGTGACAGTGTGTGCTGCCCACCCTGGGCTGCCACACCACAGCCTCTGCCTTAAACTCACCCCTCTCTGTAGGTCTGCAGTGGATCACAGAGAAAAACAGATATTATGATAACCTAGCCAACCTTTGCAGTGATGAGACCTCCCCCTGAACCATCTCATTTAATTTAGACCCCTGATTCCACAAAGGATTGGGTCTCTGTTGTTTCTAGAAGGCACTTAGCAGCAAACTCTCATTATCTTCCCTGTAACACCCAAGAAGATCCCTGCCAGAGGCCCACACTGCAAAGAATTACATTTATTGACTCACACTGCTGGCTAGTTTAGCTGCTGACACAGATGGCTTGTGGAAGGTGGGGAAGATGTTCCAGCAGATATAATTAGCACAGTGAGGATGCTCAGCCTGCCAGGACACTCTGTTTGGGGTGACAAGGCTGGCTCACATGAAGAGAACAAAGGGATTAGGGGAGGAAAAAACAAATCACCAAACAGATATTGGGCAGGAATTGTTCCCTGGCAGGGTGGGCAGCCCTGGCACAGGTGCCCAGAGCAGCTGGGGCTGCCCCTGGATCCCTGGCAGTGCCCAAGGCCAGGCTGGACACTGGGGCTGGGAGCACCTGGGACAGTGGGAGGTGTCCCTGCCATGGCAGGGGTGGCACTGGGTGGGCTTTAAGGTCTCTCCCAACCCAAAGCAGTCTGGGATTCTAAATAAACCAAACAAAAAGGAAAAAAAAAATCCCACCACACAAAGAAGCTCCTCACTGAGGAGCCAGCAGCACCTGAACCCTCGCCTGCACTGCTGGGGGAGCTGCAGCAGATCAGGAAAGGGGAAGGGGACAGCCAGTGCCCTCCCTGCAGCTGGAACAGCCCAGTTATCCAGAGGCAGCACAAGAACCTCCCCAGGGGGGATCTGCATCTCTCAGCCCTGGCTGACTCCTGGCAGGGCTGGCACTGAACACCAGAGCACACTGACACGTCTGGGGGTGCCACTGCTGCCAGCACCACTGGCCTGCCACAGACACTAAACTCTGCCTGTAACAGGACACAGATGTGCTCTAAACCTCTCACAAGTGCTTTGTGCTGCAGGACTGGGAGGCAATGGAAGCAAAGGCCCCTGCTCCCATCCCTTCAGAGGAAAAAGCAGTTCTGTGTGTGAGGGACTGCTGTCACCCCACGGGTGCTCCTGAGCACCTGGGACTGCTGCCCTGCCCTGACAGTGACCTGGGAGCTGCTGAAATGTCATTAAGGTGTGACCAACACGCGTGTGAGCAACAGCAAACGTGTCCCAGCACCCTGCCAGGCCAAGGCTGATCAGGAGAGGAAAGCCTCCCATGAAAAGCCATGTTTTAAATGCTAATGCAGCCTTCAAAAAGGGGAGGTGCGAAAGGTAATAAGGGTGGTTTGGGGAGGTTTAACAAAATTACAGTTCACTCAAACCAAATCAATCTAGCACATTAATACAACTAAAGCACTGTTTGAATCCTGTGTGTCACTCCAGGGTAACAGTGACTGTAGACAAGACAAAAATGAACAGCCAGGCTGAGGACATGGACTCTGAGTACCACCTGTTTTCTGAAATAGCTCATTCAGCTTTTAGACTCAGCAACAACAGCCTGAAGAGAATACAGGAGGCTGCAGGGCATTCCTGACCTGTCCTGGGAGTTAGTTCATTCTCTAGATGACACTTCCAACAAGAAATGCTGCTTTCACACCGGGTTTTCCTGAGCCCTGTGAACTCCAGCACTGGAGACCCTCAAAGCTCAAGTGGATGCAACCCCAAACAAAGTGGTGAAAACTTAAATTGGTTTTTTGCCCGAGTGGGGCCCAGTCATTCTCCTGAGCTGTACTCCAACCTGTGCCACAGCTCCAAAGCTTCACTTACTCAGAAATCCATATTTTGTGTCAGGAAAAAGGTTCTCTGCAGAGAAAACATTCAACTGGTCATAAATGAGTGTGTTGTAGCAAATTTGTCTGGTCACAAACAATGAGGTGGTGTCAAAGCTGTATGTGAGAGACCAGAAGTTCTAGTAGGAGGAATAAAAGCAGCAAGGGAATCACAGATCTTCTGGCAGGGATTTCCAAGCCTTTCCCTGCAAGCAGCACCTCTGCACATGCACACACATGTGGCCAAACAGGACCAACAAACTCAAGTCCCACTGCCAGAGCTCGTGCTGGCAGAGAGATTATTAAATAGAGGGCGGTGATTATTTCTCCATCTTGCAGCAATACTGGAGGCACTTAATTTGATACAGTCCCAGCTAATAAACAGAAAACAGATGAGATAATTTATCTCTATTTGCTAGAAATTCCACAGGGAAAAGAAAGCCCTGTCAAATCTGTTTGTGTCTATAATATTGCATGGAAGTCTCTGGTAACTACTTTGCACACTGATCCTAAGGTAGAAGAAAATTCATTCATGTTTTGGCTTCTAAAAGCAACACAAAATGCTCCCTTTTCCTTCTGCTTTGTTGCCCTCATAGACATCATGAAACAGCACCAAAATCCTTCGCTATTCTGTGCACAGGGACCCAGGTGCATGGAGGGGTCTGTAGATTCAATCTTCAGATTAAGAATTTCGAGCTTTCCCACCCCAAAGCCCCAGAGAAGGGGCAGGTTTAAGCACACAGCAGGTCTGGAACGAAAGCTTGGCATAGCTGACAGGATTAGCTGCATCACCCTAACCATACAACCCATTTCTAACCCATTTATAACCCCTCACACTTGGCAGCCCTTCATTGCCAGGGATCTGGGAAGGGGAGGCTCTCTCCCAGCACTCACACAGTGCTAACTCTCCAACACACTCTGCCGAGCTAACACCAGTGAAATCTCAGCCCTTCAGAGTGCCCGAGCTAACACCAGTGAAATCTCAGCCCTTGCAGAGTGCCCGAGCTAACACCAGTGAAATCCCAGCCCTTCAGAGTGCCCGAGCTAACACCAGTGAAATCTCAGCCCTTGCAGAGTGCCCGAGCTACCACCAGTGAAACCCCAGCCCTTGCAGAGTGCCCGAGCTAACACCAGTGAAATCTCAGCCCTTGCAGAGTGCCCGAGCTAACACCAGTGAAATCTCAGCCCTTCAGAGTGCCCGAGCTAACACCAGTGAAATCTCAGCCCTTCAGAGTGCCCGAGCTAACACCAGTGAAATCTCAGCCTTTCAGAGTGCCCGTGCCTGGAGCTGCCATCCCCCAGAGCAGGCAGGGCACTGCCCAGCCCAGCACTCACCCCAGGGCTGGCTGTCAGGCACACACAGCTCATTCTGGCATTCCAGGTGCCCAAGGACAGGGAGATCGTTGTGCCTGTGCATTTTTCATCCTGCTGAGGTGCTGGATTCCTCCCTCTGCCCTCATCCACTGCTGCCCTGCCTGCAGCCAGGCACAGCCCAGCCCAGCCCCTGCCAGGAGCTGCGAGGCACCAGGAACACCCCTAGGCTCATGGGGACGAGTCAATAACTGAAAATGAAACCTTTGACTCAGCTTTAGAAAAGAGTTGAAAACAGCATCCCAAAGAGAATGAGTTTGATCAGCCTCGCACCCGTCCAGGCCTGAGTGAGGATTTACACTGTCCTTCCCAGCCCACAGCAGTCTGTGATTCCAATGAGCTCCAGAAGCACAAACCACACATTTTCTCCCTGAGCAGAAGGGGCCCTTTGCCCACCAGGTCAGGACAAGCCTTTCCCTTCCCTGGGGCACAGCCCAAGGCCTGGGAGAGCTGCCTGCCCCAGTTCCAGCCAGCTCTGGCTCAGCAGCCCCTGGGGCTCTCAGCAGTGGCTGATGTGGCCCTGAGCTTCCCAAGCAGGTGTCACACCAGGCCACTTGTATGTGCATCCCTAAACTGCCTTACCTGAGCAAAAACTCATTCTGGGAAGGATTTGGGGAAACAACTAACACCAGCATCCCTCCAAAAGAAGTTCTCACCAGGTATGAGAGAATGACCAAGTATTTTGGCATTAGTAAGTGTTACATCAGTGCATCATCAATGTAAAAACAGCAAACCAAGAAAATGGGCCATGAATTCTTCATCAGGGCAGTTCACTTTTCAGTGTACCACAAACACCATTAGTCTTCATTTCGACAATCCAGCTTAACCTTTTGGAAATGTTACTGCTAATGAACTTAAGGGAATAATAAAGAAACCTCCCTTTCCTTGAAGTTTCTGGGCCTGACTTTGCAGCTTCTCCCTCTCAGTTTCCCCTTGTCTTTAACAGGACTGATCTCTCCCCCCTCAGGGTCTCAGCTTCCCTTGCTTTCTGTCCAGTGTTCTGGCTCTCAGTCACAGCTCTTGCATTTCTCCTCCTTGCTCACACCTGTCTGGAGTCTTTAAATTCCTGAAATATTCCCCAGCACAGCTTAGGGAACCTGCTCATCCGCAGCCAGCCACACCTTCTGCACAACCCCAAAGTCAAAGCAGCCCCTGGCTGAAGCTGCAGCCTCAGAACTTCACACTGCCAGCCCAGGAGTGCCCCTGGTGTGGGATCTGTCACCACCCCAAAGCCAGTTTCCCCACACAGCAATGTCCCCAACAGCAGCTGCCAGGACAGGCACAGGGACTGCTGGCAGGAGCTTCCCTGCAGGAGCTGCCCTCTTCTTTCCTGTACACTTCATCTATTTGTTCCTCTCTCAGTGCTAAAGGCTTAACACAGATGCTGAACCCCCAAATCCTGGAAGGGAAGCCTTTTACTTTTCTCCTTCAAAGCTCAGTTTACATCTCTGATCAAAGCCATGGAAAGCACCTTGCAGTACAGTTCAAGCTTTTCTGTCAGGCTTCTTCCTGCTGTGAAAGCCACCAGCTGAGAAACTGCTCCTTCAAAACCCCATGTGCATGGCAGTTGCATTTGATTCATTATGCTTAATAAGGAAATTGATGTAACATCATTAAACAGTGCAATTAACTGTCCAAATGATGCAATTACATATGTACCCTAAGTACATCAAGAGCCTGGTAATTGCCTGAACATTAATTCAAATTATTCAAGAAAATTATATTTAAAAATACAGATGCTTAGTATGGGAAAATAATGTCAGGAATCTCAGCCCAAAGGAAAGAGAAGCAAACTGCACACGCTGGGCAGGCACCAGGCAGCCACTGACACGGCCAGGTGCCACTGTCACCTCCAGAACATCCCACACAGCAACAGCTCCTCCCTGAGAGGCTGTGGAGCCTTTCCACAGCAGCACAAAGTTTATTTTCAGGAAGCAGACTGCACAGATTAAATTTTAAAGGCACTACTCACTTAATCTTTTAGTAATTCTACAAAGGCACACACCTGCACTATCCCCCTTCTGGGACAGAAGAGAAACCCCAGCTATTATTTATACAAACTTGGATCACATTTTCTGCCTCTATTGAGGGCTGAGACCTCCCAAAGAATGGCTGCATTGAAGGTGAAATTATGCTTAAATAAACAGTGTCTATGGGAGGCTCACATTGACTTGGAAATAAAGCACAAGCCTTTGTTATTCTACATGAACCACACAGAAGCAAGAAAAAAACACTTCCAATTTTTCATCAGTCCAAACCCATATGAAATATCACTGCCTCAAATCAGGCTCACCTGTGTCAGGAAAAAACTCAGCTGAATCTTCAGCAAAACAAGATTCTAAAATTCTGGAAGTGGCTGCAGCTGCAGCAATCACCCATTCCTTACCCTGCTGGAGAAGCAGCATTTGCATGATATTTTTCCAAGCAAATACAAAAAGTGAAACCCCTTACTGGTGCTTTAGGAAAAAGTCCTGTACCCATTAACTTTTTTTACTCTTTTTTCTTATAGCTTTTGGGGCCATCCTTCAGGTTTTGAAAGTGTTCACGACTTACTGCTCCAGAGCTGCAGGTGCTTTACTGTTCCTGAACTGGGCTCCCAGCACATTAAATGCCACACAAAGTGTGCAGGGGCCATAAAGCTGTGTAACCCTGTAGTTCAGGGAAAGTTTGGGATGCACAAGGATTTCAGCATCAGACCAGTAAAAACCTGGCCTGGCTTTCACAGGGGTGCCCAGCACAGAGTTCTAAACAAAACTATCAGCAGCCAGCCCTGGTCCCACACCCTTCAGCTGCTGGCTGCCAGATCCTCCTCCCAGCTTAAAATGCAATTTTCAGCTGCATCTTTGCCTGGAGCACCAGAGTTTCATCTCCTCCAGGGCCCCAGATCACTGCTGAATACTCAATCTTCCTGCAATCATGTTAATAAACCTACGTTTAACACACAACAGAAAAGTTGTGTATGAGGTTCTTCCACAAAGCAAAAAAATTCAGAGATGTTGCTCTAATAGGTGTTACAAAAATATGAAATCCTCAAAATACTTACTGAAAATAATCTTTAATTAATAGTGCTTGAAAAGAAATCCACTTTTTCAAAAAATGGACTGTGTTACACACATAAATCAGGATGCCACTAAGAAAAACAATTTGCTTCTGAAGTGACATTTGTCAACTAAATGAATAAGTACCTTGACATTTATAGAAACTGTGACACTGCTGAAGCTATACAGTACCACTTAATGTTATTTTCCTTTTATATAAAGAGAGTCACAATTTGAGCATAAAAATTGCTCTTATTAGGCAGAGAATGTCAAGTCTCATTGCTAAATTTACTGTAGTGATTCAGCATGAAAACAAGCCTTGCCCTTTTGGCTCCCAGCGGCCCTGTCCAAGTGCCCGTTCATTACCCACATTAACTTCACTGCAGTGCCCTTCCCGGGCCAGCCAAGGGAATTTATCCGAGCCAGAAAATCCAGATTCCTTCCAGCAGCGACCCCAGCTCACACAAACAGTGCCCAGCCAGCCCAGAGCGGTGACAGGGCTGAGATGGCCACCACAGCCCCGGGCAGGCCACCCTGCTGTCCCCAGAGCGCACGGCCACCTCTGCCCAGGCTGTCTGAGCCACCTCGAGCGGCAGGCCTGGCACCCCAGGAGCAGCAGGGTCCCCCCAGGAGCAGCAGGGCCTGGCACCCCCGGGAGCAGCTGGGCCTGGCACCCCTCAAGCAGCAGCAGGGCCTGGCACCCCCAGGAGCAGCGGCAGGGCCTGGCACCCCCAGGAGCAGCAGCAGGGCCTGGCACCCCTCAAGCAGCAGCAGGGCTCCTCCAGGAGGTTGCCCAGGGTCCCCTCCGGGAGCTCGCCCAGGATGTTTTATCTGTGGAGCCCCCCCTGCCCAGGCCAGGCTGAGGGAGCTGGGGCTGTTCACAAACTCAGCCTGGGACACCCACACGCCTTCCAAAGCCCCGGCAGGGCAGGGCAGGGGGGTCCTGGAGCTGCAGGGCTGGGGCAGAGCCAGCTGGGGGACAGCGAGGAGATCAGATCCTGGTCTGGGAGGGACCAGAGCTGGGGCAGATTGGAGACTGAGGAAGAACAGATGACAAATGGCATTATCCACCAAAGAGAAACAAAAGGTAAGACAAGCCTGGGATCAGTAAAATGCCCAGGACCAGGTTTATCAGCAGATTCAGCACAGCACAGCTCGCAGCTCTGGAGGACAACGTGCAACAGCTCCTCAACACCACCCACAAACCTTTCCCTAAACGTTTAAACAACTTAGGAGCTCACACACAAACCAAGGCCCATTTAGAGACCAAAATCAAAGCAATCCATTTTTCCAGATGCTCTACTGGTGGCTCCAGCTGTAATGGCACTCTTATAAGGAACTGTAATAAAGAAGACAAAATGCTCATGCAATACAGCAGGAACAGAGCCAAACAAGCATTAATATTGTTCTCCCCAAGAAAAATGGCTCACTGAATAGCCTGAAAGGACACCTGACATGCATCTTTTCCTTCTTCCACAAAATATAACCATACATAAAACTGATATGATTACTTGCTAAATCTAATAAGTTTCTTTTTCTTTGATGGTTGTTTGCTCCTTAATGTGCTTTAAATGCATAATAAAAATATAATGAAAAACATACATTTATTCTATGTGGCAGCTACTGCATATTCCATAAAAAAGTAATCTTATAAAGTTTAATTTTACAGTGTTTCTTAAATCTATTTCTACTTATTCACTATATGCTGAAGGTATCTGCGAAGGAATTTAATACTGAACATAACCCTTTTCTTCACTGATATTAATGCCAAATTTTCTTTTTACAGTCATTGTCTCGTCCCTTCTGTAAGCCCAGAAAGGGAAAAGCAAATGGATTCAATGTTTCCAAAGAGTCTCATTAAAATGTAAAGTCTAAATATTCACATAATTTTTTCCCTGATTGCTTTAGGGCTGTTGTGGGATTTTTCCTGTCTGGGCATTTGTCTTCCATAACATTTTAATTTTCTTGAGAAAACTCTGGACTGAGCTTATCTCCTTGCCACTGGTGATATCAGAGCATCTGCTTTGCATTAAGGGAATGCAAATTTGAGCACAGCTGAATTAAAGACCACTTGCTTTTCAGAAGGCATTTGTCAGGAGAAACACCAGCAAATAAAAGCTATTGACAGGAAACCCTGTGCAGATCTTGAGGTTAAAGCAGTCCAGAAAAACCTCTTGGGACAGTCTCCCTTGCTTCCCTTTGCAGCAGAACTCACTGCCAAAAATCAGATTTGCAGCCAATAATCAATCAATCTCTTTTAAAAATACTCCTACATTACACACACTTGGCTTTCATGCCCTGCCAATCATTTAGAGCAAAAAAAACCCAGCTACAAAACTCTGGATGATGTCAGCTCCCAGAGGGAAGGGGTTCCCTGGAGCGATGGTGGGCAGCCAGGAGCTGCCAGGCCCAGCCTAAGCCCAGCACCCCCAGAGCCCATTGCTCTGTCACCACAAAAATGCCACCTCAACACACCCAGGCTTCACTGCTTGTGACAGATGGCAGAGCCAAATCTGCTCTGAAATGCTTTCAGCTGGGAATAGACTTCTCTCTCTGGCTGCCAGAGAGGGTGCTGCCCTACAAACAGCATACCTGGTCCTGGGGAGAGCTTCAGGGATCCTCTCTGGAATCACCCGGCATGGAATTAACCTCAGGGCTTAGAGCTTCTGTGAGCCACGACCTGAATTCACTTTCTGCACCTCTTTGTGCACCTGTCACTTGATACTCTTACTGTGCTGCTCCTGCCATGTGTTTTTCCTCCATCTTTACCCTTAAATACAAAGCACAAGAGCCATTTGCTCATCTGAGCAATATTGACATGTTGAATTTGCTCAAACAACAAGGATCAATAGCACACAGAACTCGAGAGACCTGCCAGGACATGGAAAAATATAATACAGATGAAGGTGACAGCAGGTTTTAATTACATGAGAGCAGAGAAGAAGGTGTGTTCTGCAAGGTCTTTGCAATTTGAGACTATAATCAAAATGTCATCAGCCTGCCGCTCGTATTTTCAATCTCTTAGGAAAATGACTAAAATGGTGTAACATTTTCAGATTAATTTTGATGCCTCCATCAGAAAGCCTGACATTTGGCTAATGTCAGACATCACCTACACTGTCATTTGATTTCTCTCTTCCCCCTCGGGTGTCACTCCACTAATGACCTAGAAGTGGTAATGAAACAGTGAACAGACTAAAGACAGAACTTTGGGAATGAAGCAATATGTGCTCTGGCGTTCCCGTGCTGCTCATGGAAGCGTTCACAAACGTGTGTTGTGTGCCAAGCCACGTGACACAGGTACTTAAAAACCATGTGTAAGCAGTCTCAGCATTTATCAAATTCGATAATGAATTAATTTGCTTCAGTACTTCAAGAATTCACACCAGAACACAGAATATCTGTGAGGAGCACCACAAAGTCTCTCAAGCTTCACAGCTAGCTACAGTCTCCATTGGAGGAGCAGCTTTTGCCCTCCCTTTCCCATGAAACATCGTGTAAATCATGGCCTTTCTGTGCTCAGCCTACACCCTCCTGGTATATAATTATCCCCTTCCCTTCCTTTCACTCTCCCGGGAGTTTGAGACCAAATAACATGCCAAAAAAAAAAAAAAGAAGACATTTTCTCTGTCGCCTTCCATGAAAAATCTTGTGCCACCAACTACACATCACGACACACAAGGAAAGGCTAACTTAGTAAAAATGCCATGGCAATGCAAGAGCAGGAATTATTTAAGCCCCTTGTAAGGAAACACCATAAAATATGCAGGTGCATCATGGAATCAGAGACACAAAGCAGAAAAGGAGCAGGGGAGGCAGCAGCGCCCAGGTGTGGAGCAGGGGTTTGGGCTCAGCCCTGCTCCCCGGGGCTCTGCAGCCTGGAACCCCATCCCAGGCAGCCCCAGGAGAGCCCCCAGCACCACAGAACTGCGGGGCTGGTGCTGAACAGGGCGGGGGGCCCTGGGACACCCAAACCCAGCCAGCAGCACAGCCAAGGAGTTCTGCTGGCACCGAGGCACAGCAGCCCAGCAGCAAAAGAGGGCACCTGAACGCCCTCCCATCACTCCTCGGTCACCAGAGTCATTTTATTCTCCAACAGACCCCACCCGACAGAGTTTGCTCACTCACATCCCCTCCCAGAGCTCCCACCCTTTTTCCCTGCAGGGATATCCGGGATTTGTTAACTCCTTCAGCCCTCCCTTCACCTGCAGGGTTTTCCCGAGGCTGGAGCACTGCAGTAGCACCCCGGGATAGCCCACACTGCACCACAGGCAACAGCCACATCATCATCTCCACTGAGAGCAGAGCCCTGCCCACCTGCTCTTTAGCAGGAGTTTTTAAATTCACCAAGCCTTTTCCCATCAGTAAAGAAGATTCTTGCACTTCATTTTTAAAGCAAAATGTGGCTGCCTTATAACAATATGATCTTAAGTATTTTCCAATTACTTCTCCCTGGGGCCTTCCAAGCACTGGGAATGAGAACTCTGATATCTGTGACTCTTTCCCAATTCTTGATCTTTTTCTGAGGCTCTTCTACAGGCCAGGATAACAGCAGGAAAAAAATTGCTGCTTGCCAAGTTCTTCATTCACATCACACAGCAACTTGCCTTTGTCCTCTCATTTTCTAGGTGGAAGCAGGGATTAAACTTCCAAATTATTAGTTCCTTCTTACAGATTTTAACCTGTAGAAAAATTTGCCTTTCTTGTCCCTCTGGGTGTCACAAAAAACCCCAAGCTCCCCTTACCTTTCAAAAACCTTGCAGGGGAGTCCCACAGGTAATTCAGGAATTCTCTGTCTGCTCTGGCTCCTGCAGGTATGAGTTCATTACACTGCACATGACCTGTTTGGAAAAGGGGCATTATCAGGGTGGGACAAGCTCTGGGCCAGGGCATCACCATAACATCCTTGGCCACCACCCTGCATGGGGCACAGAGCCCTGCATGGGGGCTACTGAGCTCTGCACAGCCCCCCAGCACTCCCCAGGGGAGTTTGGGGTCCCCAGCACCCACAGTCACCAACCCCAAACCCCCCCCAAGGGTCCCCAAGCTCCCACCTGGCTCCTCCAGGCTGAGCTCCCCAGGGCTGGGGCCTTTGGCCACCCCAGGACACAGGGGTGGCCCCAGGACACAGGGGTGGCCCCAGGCAGGGGCAGCACTGCAGGTGCCACCCCGAGCTCCAGACCCTGCAGGAAGGCAGGGGCAGCTCCCCAGGAGGGGAGGGGTAGCAGTTGGGCCGGGTTTTGTCCCAGCCTGGCTGCCCAGCACAGCTGAGGACAATCCCACTGAGCAGGTCCATCTGCAGGGAGGGCAAACAGGGCACTGAGGTGATTCAAACCAGGTGGTTTGGTGGGATGACAGACCTTGTCTGGAACTGGGGGCCACAGCTTAAAAAAAAAAATTAAAAAGCCATTTTTCTTGTGAGCCTGAAAATTTAAAAAAAAACCCCAATGCTGCAAGAACTCCAATTTGCTAATGGATAACACATAGTTCTTCTGCTCAGAACAATTTGAAGCTGTGTTATCCAAAGCCAAAAGGTTATCAAAGCCAAGAGCTGTTACAGCACTGAGAAATCTAAAGATTAGGAACTCCTAATTAGTGCAGGAGTCATGGAAATATTTGTAGAAGAGCAGTGGTTCTGCCTTGTGCTGGGGAAGAAGCATTTGCTCTTGGATCATGCCCAGCCATCCCCGAGGGCAGAGCTGTGAGAGTGGCTGGGCTCACACAGGGCAGCTCAGGGCTGAGCTCACACTTCGTTCCAGGGCTGGGTTGTTCTTCTCCCAGTGAGAGTCAATTGGTGACAGCGGTGGCAGCAGTGGCTCCAGTGCAGGAAATGTCCCCCAGGGCCCCCAGCAGTGATGTCCTTGGTGTTCTGCACGTGCTGCTGGAGCAGTGATGTCCTTGGTGTTCTGCACGTGCTGCTGGAGCAGTGATGTCCTTGCTGTTCTGCACGTGCTGCTGGAGCAATGATGTCCTTGCTGTTCTCCATGTATTGCTGGAGCAATGATGTCCTTGGTGTTCTCCTTGTGCTGCTGGAGCAGTGATGTCCTTGGTGTTCTCCATGTGCTGCTGAGCAATGATGTCCTTGGTGTTCTCCATGTACTGCTGAGCAGTGATGTCCTTGGTGTTCTCCATGTGCTGCTGGAGCAGTGATGTCCTTGCTGTTCTCCATGTACTGCTGGAGCAGTGATGTCCTTGCTGTTCTCCATGTACTGCTGGAGCAATGATGTCCTTGGTGTTCTCCATGTACTGCTGGAGCAGTGATGTCCTTGCTGTTCTCCATGTGCTGCTGGAGCAATGATGTCCTTGCTGTTCTCCATGTGCTGCTGGAGCAATGATGTCCTTGCTGTTCTCCTTGTGCTGCTGAGCAATGATGTCCTTGCTGTTCTCCATGTGCTGCTGGAGCAATGGACGGTGGGGCCTGGCAGGGCTGGGGGAGCAGGTGAGCAGTGACCTGCAGGAGAGGTGGGATGGCTTTGTCCCTGTTGGCTCCAGAAAGAGCAGCTCTGCAGCACAGATATCTCTGTTATTGCTTCCCAGGCTTATTTCAAATCCCCAGTCACCTCCCTCTGGAGCAGAACAGGCAGTGATCAGCAGCAGCAGAGTGGCAAAGCAATAAATAAATCAATCAATAAATCCTGAGCTGTCTGCAGCACATGAAGCCATTTCACCACGTTTCAGAGCTGGTACCTGTGAACTGTCAGGATGTGCTGCCAGCAGCTCCGTGGTGCTGGGCACCTGCCCAGCCCCTGGCTCCAGAGCTGTGTGGAGGATAAACATTTGCATGCAAAAAGCCTCTTCTCCCCCAGACCTCATCCTGCTTCAGCAAAGGATCTGCCACCAGCTGCAGCTGAACGGGAACTGCCCGGCTCCCATCTGGGTCTGAATTACGAGGAGTGAAATGGGGACTGAAATAACTGGATAATTTATTGACATAACTGAAATTAAAAATAATTTAACAAGTAACATTTCTGTTGCTTTCACACCCAGGTCTCCTTGGAAAATCCCACACTGGGAGGAGAACGTTCCTGTTGTTTTCTAACCACACATCTGCACACCATGAGAATTAAAATGCCCCTAGAACAGGAGGGTCGGGTGGTTGTGAAGTGTGAGATGTACTTATTCATTTCTTTGGCACACAAGAATGAAACAAACAACCTGTTGCTACTGAGAGGGCTCTGGAGCATCCAAGCATTCCATGAGACATGACCAGAGCTGAGCAACACAGGTGACAGGAGAACCTGGATGCGGCACTTCTTACTCCTCGTGCTCCCACCAGGTTGTGTGTAGTGCTGAGGCATTAAAACCAGACATTTTATTTGGAGTTTCTAGCAGCACTTCCTGAGTTCAAACAAAGGGGATGTCCTTCTGGAGAGAGCGGGGTTTGCTTTTTAGGATCTCCTGAAAGTTTGTAGTTTTCTGTAACCCAAAGCCCTGGGCAGGGCAGGGGCTGGCTGCAGGGGCTGGGGACAGACCAGGGGATGTCCCTTCGTGGGTGGGGCTGTCCCCCCCTGTGTGATGGGAGAGGGCACAGGTTCTGCTCCTGGGGACATTAACCCTGCACTGCTGCCTCCAAAAGCACAGGAGGAAAGGGGCACCACCCTGAGCTAGGTTCCTCTTTCTAGTTATGAGAGCACTTTTGTTACATAGCAAAGTCTTTTCACAGCAAAAAAAAGAAAAGTAAAAATCTCAGCATTTTTTCTTGAGTCAGGAAACCTCCAGCAGATAAAGGAACCAGTCATGTTCTTCACCTTTCAAGAAGGAGAAAGAAAATTCCCTTCATGATACCCACCAGGCTTGCTGCGTGGACATCATTAGCAGAGGCAGACTCCTGGTCCACAGACAGACAGATCTGCTTCTCCTAGCAGAATCCCCAACATTATTGCTCCTGTAATTGCAATGGGGTGAGGATTTGACTTTTAATATTAAGGTGAAAGAACCTTATATTTTAAAAATTCAATTTACAATTCAATATTGTAGCTGGAGCAAACAGAAAATCTTCTGGGGAAGGGATAATGGCTCCATGCTCCTGCATGAAATGTCTGCATGCATGATGCATAAAGGCCATCACTCCACTCGAGTCTCCTGGAGACTCATCTCTCCAGAACAAGCTCTCAGCCCGTTCCCCTGGCCGTGCTGCCCTTCCCAGCCCCCAGGGTCCCAGTCTCTGCTTACAAAGTCATTAACACAGGAAGAGTAGATCCTGCAGGAGAGGGGAGTTATGTAACTGAATATCTATAATTAAATTGAGCTGTGACACCAACAATCAGACTGCGTGGAACACAGGCTGGGCTTTGAGCTGCCAAGGAAAGCTGGGCTCAGGGATGGGTGGAACTGCCCTGCAGCTCAGGGTGAAACGGGGCTCAGCTCAGAACAGCCACTGATTTTCAGCTCAGCATTATTTCATGGATCTTTGGATGTAAATGCTTTGTCCAAATCTCACTGTCAGCGGTGAAAGCTTTTCCATGCACTTCCTGTGTCTCCAGATGAACCCCTGTGCTGACAGTCACAAGCAGCTGGCACTGCCCACACTGAGGGGCTCAGTCACTGCCAGCTGGAGCACAGAAGTCACCCAGGTCACCCAGGCTGCCCCCCTCACCTGTGCAGTTTCTTGTGCAATCACGGCTCAGGTGTCCATAGTGAAGCTGAACGCCAGGACCATTGCCATGCTGGTTCCATCACTGATCACCAGCCCGTGGACAGCTCCAGGCAGAGCTCCAGCCCAGCCCTGTGCTCCCCCAGCCCTGGCTGACACTCCCTGCTCTGCCCCGTGCACTCACAGCCTCAGCAGGTGCCTCTGGTCACATTTTGAGTTCTTTATACCCCAGTCTTCAGTCAAACTTGTGAGAGAGAGGCAGAGGAGAGCTGGAGTGCTGGACAAAGGCAGAACGACAGGAGTATTTGAGAAGACTTTAGGGAAGCAGGCTGGGGTATTTGGGTTTTCCACTTTGGGAGAACCTGCCGTGGTGGTGTTGGCAAGGGGAGAGGGGCGAGGAGCCCAACACCACCTGAGCACTGAGAGCTGAGCTGCTAACTGCTGCCAGGGAGCTGGAGAAACTCCCCTGTCTTTGCCATACTGGGGTGCAGACGATTGCAGCTCCTCCAGCTGCAGAGGTGTGACAGCACAGCAGCCTGGGGACAGTTTGGGGCCGTGCAGCAGCAGCTCCTGCCCGAGGAAATCCGCAGCATGCCAACTCCCCCACTCTCCCAGCAGTACCTGGGGCCCAGGTAACCCAAAACCCCAAACAAAAGGTGTCCCCGGGGTGTGCAGAGGGCTCTTTGGAGGAAGAGGTTAAAATATTCCCGGGTACAAACCTCCCAAAGCCCAGCACACGACAGCAGGTTCTGGGGCAGTGATGGGTGCGCTGCAGATTCACCAGGGCCCAGGAGAGTTGATGATCCACAAGGTCAAAGGCAGCTGGTACGTTTTAAACAGAAAGGGAGACAAAAAGTAAGACAAGTTCAAGCCTTATTTGAATTCAAACACAGAAGGAACCAACAGCTACTGAATTTCAACAGGATTCAAGTGACTGCAGCCTTTAGAGCCCTTCGAAAGCCTCGTGAGTAACTATCCCCCAAAGTGTGCTCACATACAAGTAACTTACTTAAATGAACATCTTTAAATCAGCCCTGCTCAGCCCTGCTCAGCAGGCACAGGTCTGGTGGCAGAACACTTCAGAACACAGCCCAGTGTGCAGCTACACAGTGCTGTAATTAGAAGCAGTACAACACTATCACATGGACCTTTTCTTGAGCCTTCCAAGAAGTTTCTCTTCCGTGTTCCTCAGGGTTGTACCAGCTCAGGGGCATAGGTGCTATTTTAAGACCCTCATAGAAGGTGGATAAGGACAAGTGTAAGAGAAAAAAAAAGGATTAAAAATTACAAAACAAACCCAAATATATCTCCTGGGTCTCTTTCCCTCAAATTTGAAAGCACAGTTAATACTTGGGCAGTAAGAGAGCCTTTGGGAAGCAGATCTCTGGCCCTGTGCCCACCCTGAGCTGTGCCCCATCCATGTGTGCCAGCAGATCCTTGTCCCTGCCCGGGAGCACTGGATCCACCCTGAGACCAAGTATCACCCCAGTCCTTTGGCAACCACCAGGATTTCAGCAGAACAAGCAAAGTTCAATCCTTTAGGTGATACACAAGTCATATTCTGCTGCTGCTGTGGTCCTCCCTCTGCGTGCAGCCTTTGATTCTCCAGCTGCTGCTGGTGTGGTTTGCAGGAACAAGAGTGGAAATGCCTCCCTGGAGAGGCCCCTGGCAGAAGCCCCTGAAGCAGAATGAGGCGTCTCAGCACTGACAACACAGAGGCAAAGGAGCTGCTGTTCTGCAGAGCAGGGCTGGGCAGATTCACAAGCTCTGAGATGTAAAAGGACACGAGGAAGATGACTTTCATATTGGCTCAAAGGCAGCAGCAGCGGCGGCTCCTGCCCTCAGCACATTCCCTGCATGGCCTCGAGCACATTGGAAACGAGCCGGGGAGGCAAAACGGCCAGGAAAGGCAAATTCATTCGGTTTGCTGTCTGCAGGGATACAGCTTCACTGCTTGAGGTACCAACAGCAATCTGAGCAATTGGGGAGATGACGGGGATGGTGTCACTGCAAGGCACACGCTGTCAGCCCCAGCTGGCTCTGCTGTCCATCCACATGATGGAAAACGCCTCTGGAAGCAGAAGGGTCACTGCGGGGTCCGTGGGACACTCTGCTGGAGCAGCCAGGTGCTGCTGGATTTGCAGGTTGTTTTTCATAGCTGTGAATCGTTCAGGCAGGCTGAGGGGATTGGCATCCGCTTCAACTGTGCCTTCTGTGAACCACCAGCAATAAAAGCAGATAGAAACAGAAACTTTGCAGCTCTGAGAAACTTTTCCAGCCTTTCTTCATTATTTTCATTTTCTGCCTGTTTTGCTTACATAATTCTTATTCTGTCCTGCTTCTCACAATCCAGCTTCCTTTCTTCCCCCTCCCATCCCTTCCTAGACAACTCTCTCCCTCTCATCCTCCATCTCCTTTCATGCCCCTGTGACTGGCAGTACAGAGCTGTGTGCAAGTTCCCCTCAGAGACCTGAGAGAGTTTTGTGCTTCTGACACAACTTTGTGTTCTTCTGCCTCTGTGTTATCCAGGAGAGCTGTTTGCATCCCCTGACCTGGGAGGTGCAGCTTGCAGCTTCCAAGAAATCATCCAAGCATTGTCACATACCTGAGCTCTGAGCACCTCACACCGATGGGGACAAACCAATTTATGCTAACATTTCTGCTTCTGGGGCTCTGTGAACAGAGAGTGAGCACGGCTGGGGGTTGTCCTCTACTGCCACTCATCAGGTTACCAAATCTATTCAGGTTTACTCAGATGATGAGGCCTTGTCAAGGCTATGCAGCCTTGTAACACTTCTCTGGAATTTCCAGGTGTCCCACAGAACCCTAGAGCAGTATTTGTGATCAGGCTGTGTGTCATCTGGAGGCCCAGCCATGTTCCCTGTGTGTCTGGCAGATATCTGGGCAGGTCTGAACTTGGTGTCCACAAGAGGTGCTGAGAAAAACTGTCATAATTCATTTCTCTTTTCTTTTCAAAGGGCCAAAAGTAAACAAAGGGCTTAGTTCAACTCTGGGAGGCAAATCAGTCCAGTGGCTTTAGGGGAGAGCAGATGTGAAATTAAAATGGCATTTTTAAAGTGCCCCGGACCAGCTGTGATTTTCTTTCAGCTCCAAAAGCTCTGCAGGGCATTGTCAGCTGAGTCCCCTGGGATGCCGAGAGCGAGAGATGCTGCAGTGAGAGATGCTGCAGTGAGAGATGCTGCAGTGAGAGATGCTGCAGTGAGAGATGCTGCACAGCCAGAGATGCTGCAGTGAGAGATGCTGCAGAGTGAGAGATGCTGCCCAGTGAGAGATGCTGCACAGCCAGAGATGCTGCCCAGTGAGAGATGCTGCACAGCCAGAGATGCTGCAGTGAGAGATGCTGCAGTGAGAGATGCTGCAGTGAGAGATGCTGCACAGCCAGAGATGCTGCAGTGAGAGATGCTGCAGTGAGAGATGCTGCACAGTGAGAGATGCTGCACAGTGAGAGATGCTGCACAGTGAGAGATGCTGCAGTGAGAGATGCTGCACAGCCAGAGATGCTGCAGTGAGAGATGCTGCCCAGTGAGAGATGCTGCCCAGTGAGAGATGCTGCACAGCCAGAGATGCTGCCCAGGCTCTGACGTTCATCACCTGCTGCTGCCGGGTCTGTCGGGGCTCGGAACTTCAGGTGTTAACTCCTGTTAACATTCCGGCCTGATAAAGAGGATTTGCATTTAAAAACAAAGGGGATTGCTTTCAATGCTGAGAAATACAGAGCAATAGCCGGGCTAAAGGGGGCTCTGGTGTGTCGGAGCAGCTGGGGCTGTGTCCGAGCTGCTCCTCATGCGTTTCCCGAAGCTCTGCCTGCGGACGGGGAAGGTTTGTGCAACTCAGCCTGGCCATCGCTGCCTGCAGTGCTGACTTTCCAGCCAAAGCGGTGTCCCAGACTGCTCCATCGGGTGATGAGGCTTTGTTCAGAAACGCTGGATTCACCCTGGGTTTCGTCATCGGCCCGACAGCTTCACAGTGTTTAAAAATGTATGTCTGTCAGCGCTAAAGGCACTCTTCAGAGGTGTAGCAACAGGCAAACCTCCTAAAATATCATTTACAGCATCCTCGGCTCCATTAGAGACAGACAGTCTTCCCACAGATCCAACCTATTTTCCTAACTCTGAATATCCCTTGAAATCGGCGTTTCTGCCGCTGCGGGCGGAACGTTTTCTCACAGTGCCACCCGGTGGGGTCTGCGAGCCCCGGTGTGCCCGGGACAGGGCTGGAGACAGGGCTGGAGACAGGGCTGGAGACAGAGCTGGGGACACGGCACCGCCACTGTCCTGACGGGCGGAACCCGGGCAGCACCGGGACCGGCTCCAGAACTCAGGGAATTCCGACCCCACACCGGGACCAGCTCCCGAACTCAGGGAATTCCGAGCCTGCCTTGCAGGCAAGGAGGAGATGCAGGCATTGGAGGGGTTTGGGTTCTGCAGGACTCCCTCAGTCTCAGCATACGGAAAAAATAAACTCTGCATTGCAAAGGAAGCACGATGGCAGCACGGGGAGTATTGGAAAGTGTGGCACGGCAGCTGCAGGAAAGAGAAAGAAATGACGCACGAGGCATCCAGGAGCATTCACAGCTCACCGCGGGGCCTCTCCTTAAACACAGCCCTGCATTTCCCTCCTTAAACACAGCCCTGCATTTCCCTCCTTAAACACAGCCCTGCATTTCCCTCCTTAAACACAGCCCTGCATTTCCCTCCTTAAACACAGCCCTGCATTTCCCTCCTTAAACACAGCCCTGCACTTCCTCGTTAAACACAGCCCTGCATTTCCCTCCTT
>VWZV01004522.1:35356-49549 GCA_013397155.1 Irena cyanogastra
AGCTGGGCTCGGGGCTCGCTCAGCTGGGCTCGGGGCTCGGGGCTCGCTCAGCTCGTTCTTCCCCAGCCCCACGCACTCAGAGCAGCACTGCGGGGGGACACAGAGCTCTCCAGACCACGAGCACCGCCAGGGATTTCAGGAAAATGCCATTTCCGTATTCTGAACATCAGCCCCACCTCTGTTTTCTCCAGATTTACAGAAGCCCGGTACTGCTGAAACGTGAAAACAAACGCAGTGAGAGGCTCTCAACAGCCCCGAGACCAAATCACAGAAGGCAGGACCACAGCTTGGACCAAACGTGCACTTTCCTGACCATTTCAGCAGAATTATCCAGGGATGAATGAGCCCCACACCACGGCTGGACTCACAGATTTACAGCTGATGGCTCCCGGTGATGGAACAGTACTGGGGGAGAGACAGACGTGCAGCAGTTCTGGGAATTTCTCTGCATCAACGGGAATGAACTGTCTGGGATTTTGATGAACAGCATCTCCTTGCACTGTCTCCTTTCATATGGCATCCCACAGACATATCTGTGACCTTCACAGGTGTCACATCAATAAAGGAAAAGGTTCCGTTTAAAAAATGAACGCAGCAGACCCAGACCTGGAGTAAATCCGTGCGGCTGCAGCAGAGTCAGCAGAGAGAGGCTGATTTACAGACACTGCTCCACCATTACAAATGGTGTAAGTGAATTGTTACTGCTGTGCCAGGTCAGGGATCTGGTGATGAGACAAGAAAAGGAGTGTGATTCATTGGAATATGTGAGCCTTCCCAGCACGGGGAAGTGCAGTGCCTGGAACTGGCAAGAGAACTAAAGAACATTTTTATGTGTTTTAAAAGTGGCACATGAAGTTGTGCATTTAATCCTGCCTGATTAAAGACCACCGCAGTAACAAACCAATACCTGCCCTGTTCCACACCCTCTGAAATGCTGTAACACATAAGAATTCACATTTCTGCACTTAAATTGAGGGCCACTAGCCTCACTTGAGGGCTAGGCTTGGGCACATTAGGGACATTGTCACCAGCAATTAGACACCAGGGGAATATGACGTGGTCAAGAGGGGTTTTTTCAATCTTTCTGCTTTTCCCAAAATAGAATCTCAGCCTGGGTTTTCCTGACTGCAAATATAACCTGGGATGTATGAACAAACAAGCCTTGGCTCACGTGTGACCTTTTCTTGTGGTTCTGAGTGCAGCCTGTGCTTGGCTTTCTTTCTCTGAATCACAGAATCTTTTGGGTGGGGAAAGATCTAAGATCATTGAGTCCCACCATTAAATCTTTCTTCCACAGAATCCTGGGATGGTTTGGCTTGGAAAGGACCTTAAAGAGCACCCAGTTCCAATCTCCTGCCGTGGGCAGGGACACCTTCCACCAGACCAGGTTGTTCTCTGGGGGATTCAATTTTGGGAGCTGCTGCTGCTCTCCTCAGCCTATAAAACACTTAAGAGATAATAATTTAACAAGCAGTTTAAGATTATGGACCATCTTTGTGTTTCTTATCTCCGAGTTTGCTTAGCACTAAGATAACCACAATAAATCCACCCATTATGCCTGAGATGTTCATTGGCTCTAATTGCTGACAGGAGCCAAGGGGCATGAGCAGCACCAGGGTGAGCTGAGCACATCTCACACCCCTGAGAACTCGGGGTGCAGTTCCTGAACACAGCAAGGACCCCTCGTGTGGGTTTGGGGTAGAACAGATACTGATGGCTTGAAAATAATGGGAAATATTTGTGGCCTGAGACTTCCTTTCTCACTGGGCTGTGCTGAGGTTTGCTGGTGCCCAGCCCTGCCCCTGCAGTCCTCCCCACCCCTCACAGTCGGTGTGTCTCTGCTTCCCCACTGTGGGGAGATGCAAAGGATGGAAACGTCCACAGCAAAATCACCCCCCAAGTGCCTGACCCCGAAGGGCAGTGTGACTTTTATTCTATTAATAACCCCATGGCATGCACGAGTTCAGTTTTATTCTATTAAATCCCCAGCAGAAGTGATAAAACATCAGATGTAATAGTGCAATTGTTCTGAAGCAGAGAAGGAAGCTTTATAAAATGCATTTACCGTTGCTGTTGTGTGTGTGACTGTCAGGGGACCTGAAAGCAGCAGCCAGTGGAGCTGTGGAGCATCCTCAGAGCCCACCCTGGGCTCAGTGCTTGGGTTTGCCTTCCCACAGCCCCTGCTCCCTCCACAGAGGAGCTGGGACTCCTGCTGCCGTGCTGGGGGAGAGGAATTACCCACAGGTGACCCAGCTCTGCTCTCCTGCCTGCTGTCAGCTTGGAGCCTTCTTCTTTTCTCTTCTTTTCTAATGAAGTGGTTTTCCTCACCTCCATCAAGAGTTCTAAACCTTTCACAGCTCCACATCCAAGTTTTAATTAAGATCAGCAGAGGACTTTGAAACTCTCAGATAAAAGCAGGCTATAAATGCAACAAATTCTGTTTCCGAGAGGCGCCGGGCGAGATAAGAAAAGTTCCAGTCCCCGTATTTGCATTTTAAGGAAATTTGAAGAATCTGGGACCTAAGTATATTCTTGGATATTTTTAGACCTGGGCATTTCAGTTTTGTTATTCAGGTCAAAACAACCTCTACGCCCTTCACCTCAGAGGCATTTGCTCTCTGCTGTTGGACTCCAGCTTTCCAATCCCTTCTATAATTGTAGCAGCTATTTGGGTGGGGGTAGGTGTGAATCCACGTGTATACATGGTTTTAGCTCTAGTGTGCCTTTAAAAATAAAGTTTCTGATGCTACAAACCCTTCCACATACCCCGAACCAGACGTAATTAATGCCATGGAGATTACTGAAGGAAAATAAAATGCATTCCTGGGGACGATGGGACCATTCACTCCCATCACCCAAGCAAGATTAACCAGAGATGTTTGTCATGTAAATGCTTAGCTGAGAAAGTCTCAAGAAAGTAAACTCAAACAAAAGTTGCTGTTTTTTCCAGAGTCCATTTTGTTTTCGGTGCAGGGCTGTTTATGGGATTTTTAGTCATTCTGGAATTCTCTGAGGCAGGGGGTGAAGTCAATGGAATGAAATAAACTCAAGTCCTGCAATTCTTGTGTCAAAACTATTTTGGGGTGACACTCTGGAAATCTGGGAAGGCCAAAGAGCCACACGTGCCAAGGTGCGTGGAGGGGGTGCCAGAGCTTCCAGGGCTCAGTGTCTGTGCACAGGAGCATTAACCCTGCTGTGATTTATCTGCTGCACACTGAGCTTCTCACTGGGCTGCAGAATGCATCTGGACCAGCCTAATGAGCACATTCTTCACCATTAGAGAGGCTGTGGAGGGCTTCAGATATTTTAGACATGATTCACAGAGCCAAAAGGTCTTGTTTACTGATATGCTATTTATACCTAGCTCAATTAAACCACTTTGGAAAGAAAAAAAATTCGAGGATGCCAACACTGGCAGTGCTGTTGGAAGTGAGTGTCTCCTCATTAAAAAGGTTAGAAAAACACCATTAATAATTCTGATAGAGTCTGTTTATGCCCAGTCTCTGTCCAAGTGCACCCAGTGTCCTGCACAGTGTGGTTCTGGCAGCAGCAGAGCCCGGGCGGGGTTTGGCCGTGTCCTGGTGGCTGCTGGTGCCAGGTGCCACATCCCTGGGGACAAGCTTTGCCACCAGCCCAGCCTTCCTCCTCCCTGGCAGCAGCTGAGCTGCCCCAGCCCTGGCCGGGCACAGGGACCTGCCTTGGGGACAGCACCACGCTCAAGGACCTGCCTGGGGACAGCATGGGCACAGGGACCTGCCTTGGGGACAGCACCAGGCTCAGAGACCCTGCCCTGGGGACAGCACGGGCACCGGGCACAGGGACCTGCCCTGGGGACATGGCCGGGATCAAGAACCCTGCCCTGGGGACAGCATGGGCACTGGGCACAGAGCCCTGGGGACAGCACCGGGCACAGGGACACTGCCCTGGGGACAGCACTGGGCACAGGGACCTGCACTGGGGACAGCACCGGGCACAGGGACCTGCCTGGGGACAGCACTGGGCTTAGGGACACTGCCCTGGGGACAGCACTGGGCACAGGGACCTGCCGGGCCGGGCCGGGCCGGGCCGGGGCCGCTCCCTGCGGGCAGCATCCTTCTCACACCAAGGCGTTCCCTGCCAGCCCTGGCAGTGCCCAGCCGGGCTGGACGGAGCCCTGGCACCCGGCTGCCGTGGGGCTGGAACGGCAGCCGGAGCTCCCTGTCCCGTGTCACCAAACCTCACCCAAGCCTCGGGCAAGAGCAAGAAGCCCGAGAGATAAGGAGGAGCGTTCCGGGGCAGGAGCGCCGGGAACGCTGCCATGAAACATCGAGACGTAAATCAGCGGTGGAAAGGAAGCACAACAGCTTTTATATAACACTTCAGAGCAATGTACTCATTAAATAACAAAGGGTTTTTTCCCTTAATACACTATTAACAAATTCCAAACCATCATATCTTTAAAAAATTGTCCTCCAGTCGAGTGGAAAGTGAACTAATGTGGGCTTAGAAAGAGGTTGGGAGTGCAACAAATTATAAATGCTTTCTACTTTATCAGCATTACAGAGTACTATTAATTTTAAAAATAGCTTCTAAAAACATACATGGCATACCATAATGGAGATGGCTGGGTTTCAATACATCATCCTGATGACTCTTTCCACAGCCATGAGTTATGCAGACACTGCTTTGCAAATACGGCATGTGCGGGCTGCAGGGAGCATTAAAAAGGCGGTTTTGTCTTTGGGCTCGGGCTGGGCTGGGCTGGGCTGGCATTTCCCACGGGAGCGCTCACGGACGGGCTGTGTGTGCCGGGACATTCCTGCCCACCAGCGCGTCCCTGCAGGATATGCAGCATCCCTTCGGAGCTGGAACGGCTCTCGCTCCGTTCTGAATGGATAAAAACAAAGGTGTCAATGGCAAGGGCTCTGCGGCTGAGCAGCTCCGCGGCAGGGCTCAGAAGGTTCGGGGAAATTGGCACCAGCCTCCCCCTCGGGTCCCTGAAGGGTGAGGGAGGCAGTTGCCATAGCAAGGGCTGGTTTGTTGGCCGCGTGGAGGAAAGAGACACATAGAACCCTAACTGGGGCCAGAAATGAGTTAGAAAAATCCCTGGGTAGCTCTAACTTACACTCGAGTTTGTTTGCTTGCCTTTTTTTTTTCATCCCTCGGGCTGCACAGCTCTTTCCTCCTCCTGATGCAGCAATTACAAACACGAGGGAGGTCAGTGACCCGTTCCCAGCCCCCGAGGGCTCTGTGGGAAGGCACCCCGTGCCCAGCCCCGGTGTCCCCGGGGTCCTGTGGTACCTGCAGCCCCTCCTGTGATGCCCCAGGAATGCCAGCCTGCCGTGGGCCAGGGGCTGTGCCACCCCTCAGCCCTTCTCCCAGCAGGGCTTTGCAGCTGATTGCCAGCCGCAGCTGAGCTGCCCAAAGCCCCGAGGTCCCTCAGGACCCAGAGCCCCCCGTTATGAGCAGGATGGACCCGAGGAGCCCCAGTTTGCAGCACTTTACTGGGAATGCACACTCAGGTTTCCCTCTCGTGGCCCCTCCTGTGTGCACTGCAGCACCAGTTCCTGTCCTGGGGTCCCTTCAGCTGTGACATTCCCAAATTTTCTTCCCCACTGTTTACAGAACTACGTTGTTACTTCCCTGGCAGGTAAGAATATTCCTCACAGAGTACATTGGGTGCTTCAGTGGGTTCCCTGCTCCCATTTTCTCTCATTTAGTAACTTAGGACTGTCCTTAATTTAACCACCATTGACTGGTTCCCTAATTCAACCCAAAAGACCAGAATTCATTGAAAGGCAGGAGATTTGTTCTCTAAAGGAATTAGAATAATAGCCCAGCTGTAGTGGTAAGGTTGGCAAAGGGACTTATTTTACTACTTTATCCCCTCTAAAAAATAAATCTTCCTTCCTAGAAATGGCAAACTTCCCTTCCCTGTGTCCCTGGCTGTCCAACGTCCTTCCTTCAGGCATTCCCTCATCCCTTGCTCCCAGCCACGTCTCCCGGGCTGATGAGCTCTTGCTGCCCCCTGGGGAAGGTGGCAAACGATTCTGAGTGTGCTGTGCCCACGGCCAGTGGCAGGAGCTGCATTAGCCTGCTCTCAGATGCAAACCCATCCACGGCCCTTACGCAACACTGTTCCTCTCTGGTTGATGTGGTTACAGAGATAAATAATTCTGCTGGAGCAGTGCTGTGTGAAATCTTTACAATGACAGGTACAAGGAAATTCCTCTGCCCAGATTTACCTCCACACGCTGCCGTGGAGCTCCAAGCTGTAAATCTGCTTCATCTGGGGCCAGGAGCCACATTCCAAAGCCACGCTGTGAATGTGTGAGTGTGTCAGGCTGTGATGGATGGATGAACACAGCGTGGGCACAGCCAGCTAGTGCCAGCCCGCTTTCTTTCTTTCCTTCTTTCCTTCCTTCCTCCCCAAGTTTTCCCAGGACTTCATGAGCTTAATATCCAACTTCATGAGTTTAATATCCAACTCATAACTTCATGAGTTTAATATCCAACAGCAGCTTCTCCAGATCATAACCCAGATCATCACGTGAGCCATAAAAGCACCCTTAGACTTTAGAGCCCAACACCACAGGCACGGGATGCTGTCACCCCTGACAGATGTGCTGGGGGATTCTCGCCGTCCCTGCCCTGTGCCAGCTGTAGGTCAGGTGTTGGCTGTCACCTCACCCCCAGCAGAGCAGGCTGAGGCACACCACTCCAGCTGCAGCACTCTCACTGCCCGTTATGCTCTGAGCAGCTGCTGCTGTCCCAGAGTGTTCCGGCTCTGCTCCTGAGGCAGACACGGAGGAGAGTTCCACACGGCTGCTCCTGGAGTGAGAGACCCCTCTGAGCAGAAACAGGATCATCTCTGCTCCCAGCAAATGGGAAGAGACTTTGCTTTCTGCGTTCTGGCACTGTTTGTTTTACTGAGCCTACAGAACAGAACTGGAACATCCCCATTTGCTGTTATTTGGGCAGTAACTGAAGTGTCTCTCTTTGGTATGAATTCCCCAGGACACGTTTCAGAGACCCACTCAGGGAACAGAAGTAACTTCATCTGTTAAAACCACGACACTTCTGCTCCCTTATTCCCAGCTACAGGTTTCCTTCAGAAACCACCAAGGTGCTCAGTCCAAATCAGTCCTTCCACGGCCCCTGCCAGCACCTCTGGCCATCTTTGCCAGCTCCCTTTCCATTTCCCAGTTCAGCACTCCCACCTCTCCTTTTTTGGGTTTCCATCCCCTTCCCCGTGTTTGGGGACACAGGAGAGAGGGCACGTGGGCACTGGGGACACAGGGGAGAGGGCACGTGGGCACTGGGGACACAGGNGTGGGTGTTGGGGACACAGGGGAGGGCACATGGGCACTGGGGCACAGACGGGGCAGGCTGGAGCAGGACTGCTGGGGAACAGCCCCTGTTCTGCTCTGCTCTGCTGGCAGAGCCCCGGGGGATCACAGGGGTCCCGAGGAGCAGTTCCTGTGCCCCAGAACGTGGCACTGCTGTGCTGCCCAGTGTCCACCCCGCAGGTGTGAGCTGGGGTAGAGAATCACCCAAAAGTCACCTGGCTGCAGGGGAACAAGAGCATCCACGGGCCATCAGGGCTTGCCATGTGACAGCACGGGAGCCGAGCCTGGCCTGGCCTTTGTGTGTCCCCAGGGCCACTGAGCTGGCCAGAAAGACCAGGGCCCTTGTTGGGAAGGGGCACTTTCAGCTGAGCTTCTCTCCATGCAGGCCCTGTGGACAGAGAGGGGCCACAACCCCCGTGGCACTGCGGGTCCAGAGCAGAGCCCTGGGGCAACCAAGGGGTGGAAAATTCCCCTGGGACAGGGGACAGTCCCAGCCCTTACAGAGCAGAGCTCCTGGGGCAGCCAAGGATGGAGAATTCCCCAGACAGGGGACAGTCCCAGCCCTTACAGAGCAGAGCTCCCGGGGCAGCCAAGGATGGAGAATTCCCCTGGGACAGGGGACAGTCCCAGCCCTTACAGAGCAGAGCTCCCGGGGCAGCCAAGGATGGAGAATTCCCCTGGGACAGGGGACAGTCCCAGCCCTCACCTCAAACCAGTGACAGCAGCTGAGTGGGAGCCTCGGGCAGATGAACGAGCTGGCAGCTCCTGAGGAGTAACAACAAGGTAATAAACAGGATTAACACACAACTAATGGAGGGGTGGAGATAAATACGGGGCATGTCCTTGCAGTGTCAGACTTGGGACAGGTCTGAGGCAGGCACTGTAACTCACACCCACCCTGAACCTCAGCCACAAACCCCACGCTGTGCTCCCAGAGCTGAGCTCCTTCTGCTGCAGCCAGGCTTGGGAGGGCCCTGCAGCTGCCAGAGGATGCAGGCAGGGTTTGGGCTCACAGTTTGGGCTCACGAGCTCATCTCACGGTGGAATCCCTCGGTGCCCTTGCCACCGTTTGAGCCGATAATGGGAGAGTCCCCTGGGTGCTGCCGCTGTCACTGCTGGCACGGCCCCGTGGCACAGCCAGGCCCTTCGTTCCCATGTGATCCTTCAGCTTGCAAGAACATTTGATAAACTGTAGCTAAACTATAGAGAAATAAATGCTTTCTTTTAAATCCATAGTTGTTTTTTGAACTTGCGAGCAGCCAGTTAAGCTGGATGGATTTAGAGAGGCCCTACAGTGTTTTTCTGTTGAAATACCAGATGATAAACACAATTTTTCTTGTGTCCCTGCAGAAACAAGACAGCCTGGGGTAACATAAAATGTTCCTTTACTTCCTTTTGACAATGGCCCATTTCTTCTTTTAGAGGATGATTAATATTTATTACTACAGTAAATGGCAATTTAAATATATGGTGCAGCCCTGCAGTGTGTCATTAATTTAAGGAAACAGGACACCTCCTATCAAACCACAATGGGTCCTTCTGCAGTGAGCAGTGGGGGTGACCTGGCAGCCTTGTAAAAGGAACTGACCCCGTTCCCAGGCAGCAGCAGATTGTCCCGGTGGCCCTGGTGGCACAGGGGCAATGCCCAGGTGAGGCACCTTTGTCACACACGGCAACAGCAGCAAAACAATCAGAAAGGGGAAACAGTCCCAGCATGAACAGCCATGCTCTCCTCACAAAGGTGTGGAGAAAAGTGCCCCATCCTTGTCCATCCTGGCCCATCCCGGGGCTGTGGTGGGGGCAGGCAGGACTGCTCGTTTGTAAATTTCTTGTGATTTCTTCCCAAAGAGGGTTTGCAGCTGGGAGAGAGACCTTTGTGGCCAAGTTTCAATGAAGAAGAGACTTTGCAGAGGAGGAATCTTTGTTTTCAACTCTTTTTCTCTTTGAGATTCCTGAGCTGTTTTCAGATGCGCCTTTTGGAAAGTTAAAAGAGGGCTCTTAGTGTCAAAATGAAAAACAGTTTAATCCATAAAACTACATGCCAGATTCTGAAGAGGAGCATCAGATAAGGTTACTCCTCCTCTGCTAATGGTTCTATTTTTTAACTGCAATGATCTGCAAAATTACTTTTGTTACTTTTGCATTCTTGCATTTCTAAGATTTCTCCCCGGTAGTAAAGTCCCTAATGTCAGAACATTTCAGTCTTCAGAGACAGCTCCAAGATCCTGACACAGACACACACACAGAGGTGTCACAGACACGGGGCCACGGCTTGATTTACCTGGGTGCACAATAAGGCACGGGGCACTGGGTCAGCAGCTCTCTGTCAGCTGTAGGCTGAAGGATTCACAGCCCCAGAACAAACCCTGCTGCTCCAGCACCACAGCTGGATCCCGTGCTCACATCTGTATCAGCTCGTCTTGGTCTGCCCTGCCACCCTCCTCATCCCTGTGCCTCAGCTCCTTCATCCTCCTCACCACCCTCCTCATCCCTGTGCCTCAGCTCCTTCATCCTCCTCATCACCCTCCTCATCCCTGTGCCTCAGCTCCTTCATCCTCCTCATCCCCTGTGCCTCCAGCTCCTTCATCCTCCTCATCCCCTCTGCCTCCAGCTCCTTCATCCTCCTCATCCCCTCTGCCTCAGCTCCTTCATCCTCCTCATCCCTGTGCCTCAGCTCCTTCATCCTCCTCACCACCCTCCTCATCCCTCTGCCTCCAGCTCCTTCATCCTCCTCATCCCTGTGCCTCAGCTCCTTCATCCTCCTCACCACCCTCCTCATCCCTCTGCCTCCAGCTCCTTCATCCTCCTCATCCCTCTGCCTCCAGCACCCCAGCACCTTCATCCTCCTACTCCAACTTCATCATCTCCACCACCCTCCCAGCCGTGGCACTGGCCCGTGCCCCCCAGACACATCTGCTGCCCTGGAACAGCCACAGGTGGCAGCTGAAGCAGCCCCCACCCTGAAATGCCCCTTCTGGCACCTCTCTTCTTTTCTTTGCGTACACCCACGGCTTTCTCAAGAGGCTCTCCAGAGTCAGCCTCCTCCCTTGCCCCCTCTGCCCTCCTGCAGGTGGGACAAAGCGCCTGCTGGGCAGGGAGGCAGCGGGACAGAGGACGATGTCTGCCTGTGATGGAGCTGGCACGTGCAGCCCCGTGACATCCTGAGTGCCAGGCACGGCCAACGCCAGCCACAGAGCTGTGCCCACCTCGGAGCAGGGTGGCCCACAGCAGCCTGGTGATGGCTGCACAGCGCCCAGCAGCCCCCAGCTGGGTTCGGGACACAGGCTGCCACCCTGGTGGCACAGGAGCTGGCTGTGCCAGCAGCCCTGTCCCCACAGCTGTGCTGCAGCAGCCTCCTCTGAGCAGCACAGCACAAGCAGAAATAAAGGAAGCCCTTGACCCAAAACAAAAGGGCAAAAAGGTAACTCGTGTTCTGCGTGGACGCTGTACGTCATTTCTCACTCTACAGACGGGCTCGCAGAGCTCCCAGCCTCTGACTGAGCCGCGATTTCCAGCGCTTTACTCACTAGAAATAATCTTTTGGTGATGAAACCAACTGCGTAAACTTTGGAAGAAAGACCCTGCATGAATATAGCCAAATTAGGAAAGCCCTCCTGTAACAGCTGTGTTCAAAACCACACGTATTGCTGGTTTATTTTTTAATCTACATTACTGAATCTATTTTTGACTACAAACGGGATGACTCATTTGATCACCAGTGAAAAAACAGCGTGTGTGTCACCACAAAATATTTCTTAGAGTTGATGCAGTATTTTCTTTCCTTCCTACTTCAACCCTGTATCTCTGTAAATCAGCCACAGGCAAAAGCAGCCCATACAAAAATTTAGGTTATTTTATTTAATGAATGGAGCTGCCTGGATTTAACTGGCCTTTGTCTGCCTTTTTGATTAGTTTCTTCCATTTATTTTCCTGTCATTTCCCTTTGATTAATCTGCTCCAACTGGGGATCCAGGAGATGAAAATTTCTTCAAAAATATTTCAACCAAATCTGTAGCTTTACTACTACGTTCACCAAAGGGGGAAACACTTAACTGAAAGCAGCTGCAGAGCTGTATTTTCTACTTCATTTATCCCTTTATGTTTGTACAAAGGAGAAAAATTGAAAATTAGCCAAGAATGTAGTAGCACAGGATTGTCTCCCAGAAAACACGGCAGAGATTGCAGTAATCCCTTTAAGCAGGGCAGCAGCCTCTCTTCCCCCAGCACACAAACCCTGCTCTCGGGGGGCACAGCCCCGTCCCAGGGTGTGCTGGCTGCCACCTCACCGACCCACAGCCTCAGGTTTTCACCAGCCCTGGCCACTTCTGCTGTCTGCGGGCCAGGTTTCCCCCTGACTCAATCAAGGAGCCACTCAAGCAGCTCTGTGAAGTGCACACCCCGGGATGGATGTGCCAGGGAACATCAGCCCTGCAGCTCCGGTCTCCTGGGGAACAGCCACCCTCCCTCCAGCTGCCAGCCTTCATCCCCTTCCTCCACAGATGCCTTTTATTTCTTCACAACAAAGCAGGTCAGCCTCCGTTCCAGGCAGAGGTTCCTTTCCTGCGTGTGGGATTCCTGAGGCGATCACAAAACCCGTAAGAATCTCTTTCTGTGCCCCCGCTCTGTGTCTCCCCTGCAGCGGGGCTCAGCCTGCCCGGTGCCCCGAGCCTCCTCCGTGCCCAGGGCAGCCCGGGTGAGCTCTGGCCAGGACACAGCCGGGCTCCAGGAGCTGTACAGCACCGACACCGCTGCTCTCACAGGTACCTCGTACCTCCTTTCCTCCCATCCTGCAATAAACTCCTGAGCCCGTGGGCCCACGGAGAGCTCAGAGGAGCGGGGGAGCCTGGCTTCGGGAGCAGTCTGGGTCACACACCGCCTCCAGAGCCCGGCACGGCCCGAGGGCACCCGAGGAGGTGGCCGGTGACACCTCTGCCGGGACAGCTCTGCGCTGAGAAAAGCTGCCAGGGAATCGAGGGAAGCTGCAATCCCCGATTCTCATAACTGAGCATCTCCGCCCGCGTGTCGGCAAGTGACGGGGAATGACTCCTGCGGGGATCAGCCGTGTTTAGTCACAGGATGAGTCTGCCTCTTCCTAGCACACAGCTAAGTATAGCCCGGCCTCGTTAGGCGGCAGTGATCCCCGGCTGGCGGCTGTCCCGGCTCGGCTGCCTCGGAGACGCCTGGAGCTCACCCCGACCCCTCCCGGAGCTCACTTCACCTTTCCTGGAGCTCACCTCTCCCTGGAGCTTGTCACTGTTGGAGTAAGAAACAACACAGCTCCATCAGAAAGCTGGTTTGCACAACCTCTCGCTTTACTTCAAATTCTCTCCTTTTATACACTGATCGATCCAGCTGGACCAGATTGGTCAATTAATCAATACATTTCACCTGGTTAGCTATTTAGCACAATGCCTTTCTTTTAAACAATCTTTGAGAAAAACGTGAAAATAGAAAGTAGGAAAACAGCACCTGCAGGTTGTTTATAATAACAAGCTATCATTGTTTAATTCAACTCAAAGTCTCACAAGCCAATTCTGGGAAAACTTCTCTAGCTTTCTCACTCTCTGACCGGGCTGTCACATGCACAGGAGCTCACCTCCCCTCTCCCGGAGCTCACCTCTGCCCGCTCTGCCCCGCGGCCTGCCAGGACACTGCAGCACATTTCGTCCCTAGGGACAGCATTTTCGGTTGTTTTTTCCTGTGTATTGACAGGCTGAACCTCCAGAAACCGGGACACTGAAACAACCCCCGAGCAGCTCGGCTGCGTTTCCCACCCAGACAGCTCCCAGCAGCAGC
This sequence comes from Irena cyanogastra, assembly GCA_013397155.1. NCBI lineage: Eukaryota > Metazoa > Chordata > Aves > Passeriformes > Irenidae > Irena > Irena cyanogastra. The sequence goes on from VWZV01004522.1 coordinate 48,481, forward strand.
AGCAGGAGGCTGTGACCGTGGGGAACAACCTGCCCTGGGTGTGCCTTCTCACCCTGCCTCTGTGTCACCACCCTGGCCTCTTCGTGCTAGCATTAATTACAGCTGCTCCAGGTGTCATTTTATTGTGAATGGAAGCATCCAGAAGGGTTTTAACTCTTACTCCAGTGTTGTGTTTACGCTGCTGGAAAGTCTTGGCTGCACAGGGAGCGCCCAGTCCTGCTCAGCACCTGGAGCTGTGCGGGCACAGCTTTGCCTAAAACGAAATCCAACCAACGAAACCCCAGCAAAGCTGTCCCTTTCACATGCAGCCTCTCCCTGCGACGTGCATTCCCTCTCCCACTTGTCCAAGGCCTGAGCTCAGTTCCCTGTGAGCCTGGCAGACCACGGGGACCTGCCAAGTGTCCCTGCAGTGGGTGGCAGCGTGGCAGTGCCACTGCTCCTGCTGGGTGCTGGCCTGTCACCCCGTGCCTCGTGGCGCCCTGCAGTCCCTTGGTGAGTTCTTTCCTACGTCCCACGTCGCCACATGCTGTGTGCCCTGGGAAAGGGAGATAATGTCACCCCATTGCCATGTCAAACGTTTCACGGGGCTGCCAAGCCCTTCATGAGCCTGAAAAACAATATCCCTGTGCTGTTTGTTCTCTCTGCTCACTCCCCAAATGCCTCTGGAAGGTCAGAGTCAAACACCCTCCCTGGAGGGACTTTATCTCTCCAGAATTTCTCTTCTGCCATTGCTTTTTAACCCAAATATTTTGAGGATGTTCAAATACCTCTTCTAAAAATGTTCAGACATTCACTCAGGGGCGCATTGCTGCTCTCCAGAGGGGCTGCCAGCCCCCAGAGCCTTTGGCCTTTTTGCTGCAGCCAGCCAGTGTCACCCCGTGCTCCTTGCCCCGCTGTTCTCTGCTGAAGGACGAGCCCCTGTGCCCTGTCCCCGATGGCACTGCCGTGCCCAGGGCGTTCTGAGGCTCCAGCGGAGAATTCAGCGGCCCAGCCGGCCCTGCAGGGAGCCGGGAGCACAGCCTGGGGTCGGGAGCACAGGGAGCCCTGCCGGGAGCACAGCCCGGAGCCG
>VWZV01004522.1:53655-71704 GCA_013397155.1 Irena cyanogastra
TCCCTGTCCCTGTCCCGGTCCCTGTCCCCATCCCTGTCCCTGTCCCTGTCCCTATTCCCATCCCCATCCCCGTCCCCATCCCTGTCCCTGTCCCTGTCCCGGTCCCTGTCCCGGTCCCTGTCCCGGTCCCTGTCCCGGTCCCTGTCCCCATCCCTGTCCCTGTCCCTGTCCCTGTCCCTATTCCCATCCCCATCCCTGTCCCCATCCCTGTCCCTGTCCCTGTCCCGCTTTTCCCCGTCCCGCTATCCCCGCCGCGGGCACGCGCCCACGAGCGCGCTCTCCCCCGCGCGCCATTGGCCAGGAAAGTTTCGGGGCGGCGCCGGATTGGCTGAGAGCGGCGCGCGGCCGCCGCGCGCGCCAATGAAAGGCGGCGCTCGGGCAGCGCGAGCGGCGGCGGCGCGGGAGCAGCGGGGCGGGCGGAGGTGAGTGAGGGACAGGGATGAGGGGCACGGGGACAGCCCGGGGACAGCCGGACTGATCCCGATCCCTGTCCCGGGACAGCCCGGGGGACACCGGGAGCGATCCCGATCCCTGTCTTGGGACAGCCCGGGGGACACCGGGAGCGATCCCGATCCCTGTCCCGGGACAGCCCGGGGACAGCGGGAATGATCCCGATCCCTGTCCCGGGACAATCCGGGGACACCGGGAGCGATCCTGATCCCGATTCCTGTCCCGGGACAGCCCGGGGACAGCGGGAATGATCCCGATCCCTGTCCCGGGACAGCCCGGGGGACACCGGGAGCGATCCTGATCCCTGTCCCGGGACAATCCGGGGACACCGGGAGCGATCCTGATCCCGATCCCTGTCCCGGGACAGCCCGGGGACACCGAGAGCGATCCCCGCGTCCGGAGGTGCCCGGCAGGGGCGGGTGCGGCCCGGGCACGGCACGGCTGGCAAAGCCGGGGTTATTTTCCGCGATGTCCCTCATCCCCGGGCTTTCCTGCCCTCCAGCCGGACAGAGTGCAGCGGGCCGGGGGCACAGACCCCATCCCATCCCTCTCGTTCTCTCCTTGATGCCCTTCCACAGAGCGCTGCAGTGCCCGGAGCCGCTCTGTGCCTCCTTCGCGCTTATTTCAGTGCAAAAATCACTGCACCAAAGCTTTTGCTGGCAAGGCAGATTCCGGCTGAATTCCGTCGTGTCCGGCACAGCTGTGCTGAGCTGCGCTCCTGAGGCGGGGGGCAGTCGCTTGTCCCGTCCGGACCCTCTGGAGAGGTTCACTCGGGAAATGCCGGCTCCTCCCGCGGTGTCCTGCGGGCGGCGGGCGCTGCTGGCACGGCCTGAGCTCCGGGGAGGATCTGATTGCCGGATCGAAGCGTGTGGAATGGCAGCAGCTGCTCCGGGACCTTGCTCTCCGCACCCTTGTCCCCGCGTGGTTCGGGGATGAGTTCAGCCCCCGTGCCAGCCTGCTGTGATCCCATCTCCCGGGCAGTGCCCGGTGTGTGCCCCGGGGATGAGTTCAGCCCCCGTGCCAGCCTGCTGTGATCCCATCTCCCGGGCAGTGCCCGGTGTGTGCCCCGGGGCGCCTCAGACCCTGCCCGGGGCTGGTTCCCTCTGCCCTGCAGCCCCTTGGCACTGCTGGCCCGGGGCCCGCCCTGCCCGTCAGGATGGCAGGCCAGCCCGGCTGTGCCGAGGTGTATTACCCTCCGTCCCGCTGGGTTTGAGCTGAGCACTGCTGGGTCCCAAGGAAACTTTGGCAGTTTTACTGGGAACGGGCTGCTCCCGGCAGGATGGCCGGGCACAGGGACAGAGGGGCACAGGGACAGAGGGGCACAGGGGCACAAGGGCACAGGGACAGAGGGGCACAGGGGCACAAGGGCACAGGGACAGAGGGGCACGGGGGCAGAGGGGCAGAGGCTGGTGTTTGGCAGCACGGTGTCTGACACGGGCTGGGTGACCCGGCTGGGCTGTGCTCCTCAGCGTCCTCCTGCCCTGCTCTCCTGAGGTGCTTTGAGGTGGGACTGAGGCCTTCAGGATTCTTCCTTCCCTCCCGGCTCCTTCCCCGTGTGCTGACCCTGCTGGCTGCCCACCATGGGGACACTGTCAGTGCTGGTGACAGGGGCAGGCACCGCAGGGTGGCCCTGTCCCGGCGGGAGGTGCTCAGGGTTTGGTGGGACCTGCTGGAGGGACCTCGTGGTGTGACATCCCAGACTCAGAGCAGTGTGTCCTCTCCCTGCTGCTGACACCTCGGGTATGCCCGCGGGGTCCTGCCGTGGGGAGGGAGGGCACCTTCGGGTGCCAGCTGGAGCCCTCGGGAAGCTCTTGCCAGGCACAGAGTGGGGATGGATCCCACAGGAGTGAAAACAGAGCCTTTTCTCGAGGCTGTGTGCTGCTGCTGGGCTGTGGTCGGGCTGGCTCAGCAGCTCAGTCCCTGCCTCGTCTGGAGAAGGGGGCTCTGAGCGGGGCCGAGCTCTGCCAGCAGCCCCGGGCTGGAGGGAGTGCAGGAGCAGGGCTGGATTTGGACAGCAGGGAGGGCTGAGCAGATCCCTGCTGTGGGAGAAGCCCTGGCCTAGCTGTTCCTGCGCTGGAGCCATCTCCCGGCAGCTTCTCGAGCCTCATCTGCAGGAGATGCAGCAGGGAGGGCTCACAGTGCTCCCCAAAGGGCCTGTGAATGCAGAAAGCACCAGAGACTCCCCAAAACGTGCAGCTGGACGCTCAGCTCCCTTGGGGGCAGGGCAAAGGACGAGATGTCACCTCAATGTCACTCAAACCTGAGGCAGTAGCACAGACTCTGAGTGGAAGGTGCAGCTCTGCTGGGCACCCCCAGGCTGCTGTGGGCAGGGGGAATGCCCCGTTCTGCACAGTTCTGCTGCCCAGCTGCCTTCTCCTCTCACCTGAGCACTGCAGGATGGAAAAAGACACGCCGGCTAGTTTGTACTTCAAAAGGGATATGAAATGACATAATGAAAACAAGGGAAAAGAATAATACAGCCCCTGTGTCAGTGTCTGAATAATCTACATCCCAGCATAAATGGGTGTCTCTGCAGCAGACGGCTGTTTAATTTCCTGAAGCCTATGACGGGCACTTTTCCTGGGCATGGCGTGGAATACTGTCAAATTTTAATTTAGCTTGGCAGTGTCACACAGCCAGTCTGAGCAAGTCAGGGAAGGCAAGTCTGGAACTCATTAGAGCTTGTTGCGAGGCCCCGAAAATTTGATTTTCAATCACTGTTGGGTTTAATTATTGTTGATGTCTTGCCTAGAGTATTCTGGGATTCTTTCTGAGGAAATTAAAGCAGCATGAGTGGGACAGCGTTCTGTTTGGCACAGGGCTTGTTTAGATTAAGTTCTGAGTGGAGAGTTAAAGCCCCGAGCAGGGAGAAGCGATGGCTGGCACGGCGCGAGGCTGGAGCGGGCCCAGCTGGCCAGGCAGCCCTGGGCTTGTGTACTGTTCTCACTAAACTCGTCCCTTCTCGTCAGAACAAAACAACCCACCAAGCTAAAAGCACCCAGCAAAGCCAAGGTAAAGTTTACTCAGTTAATACAAATTTTGGTTCTTTAACTTTTTCTTTCTTCGGTTCTTCAGCACGGAACTTGCAACATCCAAAGCATGCTGTAGGACAGCAGAGGAGTGCTGCTGTTGCAGGGGTAAATGGGATCCAGGGTATGGTCTGGGGGTCTTGGTGCCTCAGGGAGAGGCAGGAGCTCCCTCTTCATCAGCAAATAGTGGATGCTTGAAGATCCCTCTGCAGGTGTCTGCAGATGTGGGTGGGAGTGCTGCTTGGGACTGGCAGCTTGCACTGGTTAAGTCCAAAACCTTGGAGCTTTTCAGAGCTTTTCATCCCAGTTGGAAGCTCAGCTTTGTTGTTCGTGGTTTCGTGGCCTGGGTGCCTTGGTCAGAGTGTGCAGGGTGCCTGGCTGAGCCCCGAGCTGCTCCTGGCTCTGTGGGAAGGGTGCTCAGCTCCCAGGTGACAGGGGCTGTGCCCAGAGAGTTCTGTGGGACACATCTGAGCAGCCTGTGGCGTGTCCCAGAGCTGTGTGAGCGCTGGGGTGGGTGTGATGAGGATGCTGAGCCCGAGCCCCTCAAAGGTGCTGCTGCTCCGCTGTGCAAACCCTGCCAGGGCTGCAGAAGCCAGCTCCAGCTCAGCTCTGTGGGGCTGGAGCACAGACTGTGAGCAGTGCACCCCGGGAGCTGTTTGTGCCTTGCAGAGTTGTCATGCTCGTCACTCCTGCTCCAGCAGAAGCTCAGCTTCACTGTGGGGCTGGCAGTGTCTCTGCAGAGCCAGCCTGGGGCACCAGGAGCCTGCTCCTGGGGCTGGGGACAGTGGGGACAGCTCACACCTGGCTGGTGGCCTAGGGACGTGGCTGTGGCTGCCCTGGAGGCTGGTTTGTCCTCGTGGGACTGATCCTTGCTCACAGAGCAGTGTGCTTGTGCTGGAGCCCAGGGGAGGAAGCAGATGTGGATCTTAATGGGGAAACCTGCTCTGGGCAAGTATTTATAGCCATGGAATCAGAAAGCAGCTCAGGGGTTAAAGACCTCAGAGCTAAACTGAGTCCAATGAAATGCAATTTACAAATTACAAAATCCCTCTGGCCCTGCAGAGAGGCAGTGTCTGGAGTATTTGTTTAGGCTGGGGTTTTTCTCCTTTTTTTAAAGAAGGAAATACTGTATTTCAGCCATCCAGGAAAGGCAGTACTCAGATGTCCCATCTTGGAGCTACTGTTCCATTTAGACATGGGGCTCAGAGAAAGGGGAATATTTCCAGGCAGCTATTTGCAAGTTTTGGAGAGCTGGAGTCTCCTGATGCTGGTCCCAGTCTGACTCCCACACTTTCACCATCTCAGCCACTCCCAGCCCTGCCTCCATGCCTTGGTCACAGCAGATGGGCACAGGAGGTAAATCCTCTCCAAAGCACCCTGGTGGTTGCCTGTGTCTCACCAGTGCTTGGGGTGGCACAGTCCCCAGCTTCTGCCTTGGGTTCAGGGCACCACGAGATTCACTCGGACTTGTCCGTGTGCTCCTTCTGAAGGCCTGCAAATGTGTTGCTCAAAACCAGCTCGTTTTATTTCCCAGCTCGTGCTGAGATTGTGAAGCTCGGGGCTGATGCAGAGAGGCTGCAGTGCAGGCAGGGTGAGGGACAGGGAGGGGGCCCAGGCGTGGCCCTGTCCTCGTGCCACCTTCTCCTGTTTCCTCCCCTAAAGATCCTTCTCCCACTGCTGAGAAGATATTTAGTCCTAAATCAGTTGTTGTGTGGAGATTCGATGGGAGCAGCTCCTCAGTGTGTCCTGTCAGTGTCCTGAGGGCCCCCCACCCCCAGTGGCATCCAGAGCCTTCTCCTCATGTGGGAGATGGGAAGGACCCAGCTGGTTCTGGGCAGGCACCTGGAGACCACCCTGAGACCTTCCCTGAGTGCTCTGGAACTCAGCACATCTGCAGCTTCATTAAGTTTGGGGGGTTCTGTTCCCATTCCAGACACTTCCTCACATCTTGGTTTATAATTAAGTCCAAGTATCCGAAGCACTGTCTGGCTTGTGAAAAAATCTGATTTTTCAGCATTTGCCCTCCTCTTATCGTTAATTCACACATTGTTAGTGAAGAAAGGAATGCTGCCAGCTATGTGCTCTTGGAAGAGGGAGATATTTGCAGAGGCCCTGGTTGTTGGAGCTCTGTCGTGCTGTGGGCTGGGATCTGGCAGCTCCATTGAAATCGTTTCCTTCAGTACCAGTGCCTTTACCTGCTCTTTATGTTGCTAAAATAAAAGGCAGCAAACTTCTTACTCTGCAAAGTTTAATACAATAAGTGCTTCCAGTATTCCAGATGATATCAACCCATTCACTGATGCCTCAAGTAAATCCAGTAGAGAGACTTTGGGATGAACGACAGCCTTTTGTAAGGGAATTTTTTTCCTGTGAGTGTGGTAATTGGGATAATGCTTGCTTGGAATCTGGCAGGGAAACAAATTGCTTGCAGGTCATGATTACAATGGATGTTTTCTATGAAAATGAGAAGAAAATAAATCAAAACATCCCTTTGCTGTTCTCAGAACTGCAGTAGTGAATGTGTTTATTGGTTAATGCACATCTGAGGGCAGTTGCTTGCCTTGCTCAGACTTACTCCCCTTGCAGCTGCTGTCAAGGAGCCTCTCCTGAAATCCAGAGCAGCCCCAAGTGTCCCACCCGAGCTGAGCCCTGCGCAGGAGTTCAGGGGCGTTTTGGGCTGTTCTGTGCCAGGCCTGGCAGTTGGTTCCTGAGCACACCTGAGGCTGGACCCCACAGACGTTAGTGCAGTCAGGGAGGATATTGAACTTTAGGGTCCCTTCAGCCCACACCATTCTGTTTGCTGGCCATCAGCAGGAAAGGAAGAGGTCAGCCAAGTGGCCAGAGTGTGAGCTGGGGCACGCAGCCCTCCCCTTGCTGGCACAGACACCTCTTTGTTGGGTGTAAACCCCTGCACCCTCCAGTTACTGGAAATCCCGAAGGACGTTTGAGCTAGACCCAAATCCTGAAGGAAGTCTGAGCTAGCCCCAAGTCCTGAAGGAAGTTTGAGCTAGCCCCAAATCCTGGAGGAAGTCTGAGCTAGCCCCAAGTCCTGAAGGAAGTTTGAGCTAGCCCCAAATCCTGGAGGAAGTCTGAGCTAGCCCCAAGTCCTGAAGGAAGTTTGAGCCAGCCCCAAGTCCTGAAGGAGTTTGAGCCAGCCCACTGTTATTATGCAAGCATAGCTCTATTACAGTCAAATAATGACAACAAACGATCTGCTCTCCATCCCTATCCCTCAGCAATTGTGCTGAGCAGACTGGTCCCACCCATGTGAATATTGTGTGGCTTTTCCCCGTTCCTTTGTTCGTGGATCTAGCTCAGAGTTAGCTGTAAATCTTCAAAACTCACTGCAGCTGGCGGAACCCCCCCAAAGGGTTCTGGAGGTCCCTCAGCCTCCCTGGAGCTCTCTCCTGCCAGGGCTGGGATTTAGGGAAGGGTTTGGATGGAGCCTGTCGTGGCCACTGGGGAGCACTGGCTGTGGGGAGAGGTGAAACGAGGACCTCAGCTCTGAAGGGCTGTTGTGAACTTGGAGTAACTTTTTGGAAACCAGCTTTTCCTCTTCCCTCCCTAAAAAGGAGGGGAAAACATACTTGAGGTAGTTACGTGTCTCCAGCACCGTTTTCAGTCTCCAAATAGGGTGTTGTGCAATAAATGCTTTTGGGATCCAGAAGCCTCTGTGGAAGCAGGAGGGCCCCCTTTGCCAGTCCCTCCTGGGCCTGTGGCTGTGGCACTGTGTCCCCAAAGCCCTGCTGGGGGCTGGAGAGCCGTAGGTGACTCAGGCAGCAGTGCCAGGAGGGACAACTGCCGTGGGACAGCTTCACCCTGCCATGGACCTGCCCTGGTGACACTCGTGCTCTGCTGGCACCGAGCACAGCGCTGGAGAGAGCAGAGTCCTGCCTGTCCCTGCTGCCCCTGGGGGGACAGGTGTGATGGATGTGTGCTGGGATGTGTGATGGGATCTGTGCTGGGATGTGTGATGGGATCTGTGCTGGGATGTGTGATGGGTGTGTGCTGGGATGTGTGATGGGTGTGCTGTATGCTGGGTGTGTGATGGGTGTGTGCTGTATTCTGGGTGTGTGCTGGGTGTTTGATGGGTGTGTGCTCTATTCTGGGCGTGTGATGGGTGTGTGATGGGTGTGTGCTGTATTCTGGGTGTGTGATGGGTGTGTGCTGTATGCTGGGTGTGTGATGGGATCTGTGCTGGGATGTGTGATGGGTGTGTGCTGTATTCTGGGTGTGTGCTGGGTGTTTGATGGGTGTGTGCTGGGTGTGATCAGTGTGTGCTGTATGCTGGGTGTGTGCTGGGTGTTTGATGGGTGTGTGCTGTATTCTGGGTGTGTGCTGGGTGATGGGATGTGTGCTGGGTCCTCCGTGGTCCTGGATCAGCCACCACACTGTCCAAGGTTACTGAACTCTAAACGTGATTTCAGGCCCGAGTTCTACAGGTTCTGCTGCCCCTGAGGACAGTCCCTGGCACCAAACCCACCTGTCAGACTGGTTTCAGTAGAGCCTTTGGCAAAGGATCCTTGGCCAAGGTGTGCTGGGCTGGCCAGCAGGTGACAGAACAGAGACCCCTGTGCAGTCTCAGCTGTGAGCAAACAGAGCCGGCTGTGGAGCTGGAGCCTGACCTGCTCAGAGCTCCTGCCAGGACTCCATCTCACCAGACCTGCCAGGGAAGCTCAGTGCTCCTTTCCAGAGGAGTCCTCAAGCTCTGAACCAAGCTGGAGCCGTGTTTGGGCTCTTTCCTTGTCACTTGTCCCTCCGGGCTCTCCATGTTCCAGCTGCTCAGCGACCGATGGCCCTGCCTTTGGCTGGTGTAACAGCAAACCATGGCATTACTGGTGTGTTCCTGATGCTGCTCAGCAATGTTTTTGTGGGTAGAACAGCCTCGATTTCCTATCATTTCACTACCCAAGAATTTCCTCTGCCCTGACTTGCTTTCTCTCTTCTAGCAGCAAGAATGCTGTGAGGCGCAGAAAGCCAAAACAGAAATCTTGCAAGGAGTGTCTATCTAGTCCCAGTGAGCAGGATTTGCTTTTCTTCCACCAGTTTGTTGACACAGGGCTGGTTTTGGGGTTTTGGTGCTTTTTTAAAGCATTACAAATGTCTCCAAACTCTTTATCTTAAGGTGATGCCAAAGTTCAGCTGCGCTTCTCGGATGGGCTGGGGCATAGGTGGAGCCTGGGATAGTCAGAGCATTTGTTTCACATTATCTTACCGGGTTCAGGGTTTTTGCAGTGTCTTGCATAATTTTTGAGAAGAAATCTCCTTTTATGCCGATGTGAGGAGCCGTGGCAGAGCGTGAGGAGAAGCTCCGTGCCGGGGCAGGACGTGCAGTGACCGGGCACTGGCGCCTGTTGTGTTTGGCCCTGCACAGGGATGGGAGTGAGCGTGCCTCAGCTCTCCCTCTGCTCCTGAGGGAGTGAGAAATACCAGACAGAGCCTGCCTGAGCTCCCAGAGCCTCGGGGAGGTGCTGGCCCAGAGGGGTCTGAGCCTGCTGGGTGCCCTGTGGGGCTGGGAGTTCCTGCCCTGGCACTGCCAGGGGCTCCAGTGCCAGCCTGTCCAGGAGCCTCCTGTGCTCCTCCTGCTGCTGGCCACACTTCTCCCTGTGCTCCCCCCCGTGTGAATGAACCTTTCCAAATGAGTTTATTTAATCCAGATGTTTGTGTTTTAGATAAACCAGCACTTGCAGTCCCTTGCTGATGCTCAGCTCCTGTTTGACTCGCTCAGATCAGAGTCAGCTAAACCCCAGCAGTTAGTGGTGCCTGGCACATGGCTCCAGGACTGGCAGGCTTGTCAGTGGTCTGTGGGATTCCTCAGTGTCTTCATCTGTCCTGGACAGCTGGCACATGGCTGAAGAGTCAGAAACATCCTCCGCTTGGATATCAGAGACAGAGGGGAGTATTTGGGCATGTAAAGGCAATTTTTAAGATGTATTTTATGAACTCTGGGGGTGAGAGGTCTTTTTATTGGCTTCAAAATATTGGACAAACTGCAGGTGAAAATTGAGATGAAAATGCCAGGTGAAAAGTGAGGCAGAAATAAAACTGCAATCCTGGGGCAAAGGGAGTCCACTTCCTACCCCTTGGACTGGCTTTCTCCAGGATGAGCAGCCTTGTGTGGAGTCTTAACAGTTCTGGGCAAGAAAAAAAGACATGTAAAGGCCTGTCATCTACCTTAAAATTGGCAGACAAACATTGGTCATTTCTAGAACATCCATTTATAAAAACTTCCTACTTGTTACCAACATCGTGTTTTCCAAGTAAGTGAAATCTCTTTCCTGAGTGCCATCAAATAACCTTTTCCTCCTGAAAGCTGCAGCATGAGTTTGAAGATCAGACGAGAGCTCAGAGTGCCCCAGGTCCTCGCAGGGGCTTTGAGGAGCCTGGTGCTGCAAGGGGCCAGGTGGATCTGGAGGGAGCAGGAGGAAAAAGGGCTGCCAGCAGCATCACTGGGTTTGCCTCTGAGCAGAGACTCAGAGCCTGGAGCTGCTGGACACGACCTGGGGCAGCCCAAGGTCCCCGTGGGGCTGGGGAGCAGCATCTGTTCTTTGCCTCGGTTCTCTCTCTGCTGTTGGTCCCTCTCTGAACACAGGTTTTGGCAAGGACAGCCCCTCTTCGAGGTGCCAAAGAGTGATTTAAACAGTGCATGGTCCTGCACTGAAGGGCTGTGGCCATGCAGAGACATGCAGGGACCAGAGCCCTGGGCAGGGACCAGCCCTGGGCACCTCCCCAGGCTCACCCTGCCCTGCCAGGGCTGAGCCCTGAGCCTCTCCTGGCCAGGAGCAGGGTGAGGATGATGGGTGAGGATGATGGGTCTGTGTGGGACAGACAGGCTCTCAGTGTGTGTGCACAGCTGAGGAGTCAGCTCCTAGAACGAGCTCCTGTCTCGGGAGAGATTAAAGACCTTTCACGAAACCTGATAAATGGCCCCAAAAAGGCCGGGACCTGTGAGAGCTGTGCATGTCAGGAGCCCTGATGGGAAGTGCAAGCTGTGATGGCCAGAGTGGTCAGAGCCTGCCCTGCCCTGACACCTGGCAGTGCCTGCAGGTGTTGGGGTGGCCGGGGGAGGCCGTGTGCTCTGATCTCTGGGTCGGATCTGCTGAGCTGGGCTCACGCTCCCCTGGTGCTGCCATGGCTCCTGCTGGGCTTGGGGCTGTCCTTGTTTCCCTTCAGCTCATTTTTCCAGGGAACAAGCATGTCTTTCAGGCAGGAGCCTGACAGCTGCTGTATAAACATCCAGGCTGAGATAAATTCAGCGTCTGGTGGTGTCACCTTGCCCTGGTGCCTCCTGCAGCACTTTGTTGTTGTCTCCTGCTGTACCCTGCTGTGTTCCTCACGCTCAGAAAGCCATGTTTGATAAATTCGTGGGGCAGGCAGTGAATGGGTTTGTTTCCCAGTGTTACGGGCTCCTGGTGTGGGTTTTTGCTCATCTTTGCCCTGTTGGGAGGTTGTTAGGATGTCAGTGCAGCACAACCACAGCCCCCCATGTCACTCCACCACCCCCTCTCCTCCCCAGAGCATTTCCCCACTGCATTTCCTGTTCACTGTGGAAACCACCCTAAAGTCCAGTGCCAGAGGCATGGAAACCTGCCACATTCCCAAAATACACTTGGAGAAAGACCAAGGAGGTCCAAGGTGCAGTAAAGCAAGTTTAGCATCAGGTTATGGCAATGAACCTCCATGCCTCCTGCCTGACCTTCTGACTGGCACAGATCCACGTGCATGAACTCTATAAACTGCATCAAAATGAGACCTGAGGTCTCTGTGGATGAGGTGAAGGTGGCTGCCCAGTGTGGGCCTGTTCCCTGGGTTTGATGTGCCAGCCCCTCCATCTTCCCTCACTTTGAAGGGAAAACCTTCATCCCAAGCATCCTCAGATGAACTTGTAGCAGGGCTGCATGGACATGGTCAGATGGTGTTGGGAGATTGAGGTTTCACAAGGGATGCCTGAGGAAATCACTGTCTGAAGGACAGTGTACACTCTCAGTGCTGTCTCAGGGAGCCCCTGAGGATAAAGCCTTTGCAGCTGGGTGTCCTGCTCTTTTCCAGATGTCGGGGATCCAGCCACAGGTGGGAAGAGGAGTGCCTTGCCTGCGCTGCAGAGGGCTGTGCACGGGCTTCGAGCCACACTCCTGGAGGTAACGTTGCTCCTGTCCTGCTTCCTGGCTGAAATGTGCCCAGGGGCAGAACATCTCATTATTTGATACTGCATTTCCAGTTTTTCCTCTTGAAACCACACATTCGGGTAAATAGCCCCTGGTAGCAGCAGCTGGTGGGGGCAGACCAGGGCAGGGGCTGCTCCCTGCCCCAGCAGGACAACAAAGGGGCTTTAAAATGGGATGCAGACATCCAAGATGTCACTAACTGAAAGAGAATTAGTGCCCTCTGAGCTCTGTCACAAGCACTGAGCTCCCCTGTGCTCCTGGGGAGCTCCCTGGGCTGCTGGGCCCGTGGTGGGGGTGCAGGGAGGCTGTGACCCAGCTGTGCTGCTGCAGCTGGAAAGCCTTGGATGCCTTCAGCTCCCACTTGTGATACTTCAGCTGTGTGAAATCCAAACTCAAAAGCACTCATTTGGTGGAAGCACAACCATTTTTGTTACTGGCTCCAGTAAAGGCTGGCTGGACTCATTCTCACTCCAAGATCCTGCTGAAATCCTCGGGGTTGTGTCAGAGTTACTTTGGCCCTTTTGCTATTAGTGTTTGATGGCAGTGCTGGCCACCAGAGTGTCCTTAGATACTTGTCTGTGTGATTTATACCTATTATAGTTCAAATTACAGACAATTAAGCATCAGTTCCTTCCACCAGTCACTTTTTTAATGGCATGTAAAGATTCATAATAGGCAAGGCTGGTGCTGGTCTGTCGGAAACTGGTGAGGAGACTGATGTCCAATCTAGTGATGCTTGAAGGGGTTTCCAGAGCTCAGGGGCAGCAGCAGCTCCCCGTGGGTGGGAGGCAGCAGATTTTGTAGTGCCAGGACAAGGGGGAATGGCTTCCCACTGCCAGAGGGCAGGGATGGATGGGGTACTGTGGAGAAATCCTGCCTGGGAGGGAGGGCAGGCCCTGGCACAGGTGCCCAGAGCAGCTGGGGCTGCCCCTGGATCCCTGGCAGTGCCCAAGGCCAGGCTGGACACTGGGGCTGGGAGCAGCCTGGGACAGTGGAAGGTGTCCCTGCCATGGCAGGGTGGCACTGGGTGGGCTTTAAGGTCCTCCCAACCCAACCCAACCCATTCGATCCTGAGCCTTCTGTCCGTGCCATAATCCCAGGCTGTGTCTGCCCCTTGGGGGAGGCTGGCGCCCCGGGACTGAGCTGCTGTGTGAGCCCACGGCTCCACGGCCCAGCTGACGGCCCGGCTGCTCTCCTGGGCACAGGAAGATCTGCAAGTCGTGCAAGTGCAGCCAGGAGGAGCACAGCCTGAGCTCAGAGCTGGACGATGACCGCAAGATCGGCCGCCTGCTCGCGGACTCCAAGTACGCCACGCTCACGGCCCGGCTCAAGGGCGGCGACGGCGCCCGCATCTACAAGAGGAACCGCATGATCGTCACCAACCCCAACATCTCGGGCAAGGACCCCACCTTCGACACCGTCACCTACGAGTGGGCTCCCCCCGGCCTCACCCAGAAGCTGGTAAGGGCATGCACGGCGGGCTGGGAGCAGAACTCTGCTCTGGAATAAAGTTATCGTGGAGAAATAGGAAATCGTGGTTTGCCTCCGAGAGCAGAAATGTACAGAGCACTCTGTGTTGTGGAAAACTGTGTAAATAAGCAGAGTAGGTAGGAGAGGGGGATGGAATGCCTTTGGGTTTTATAGGTTTGTTTACATTTCTAGGAGAAGTCTTAATGGATTTTACAACTAGAAAGCTCTTACTCTTCTGGTAAAGCCCATCTGCAATAAAAGCGTGGCTGAGGAGAGATCCCATCCCTGCTGTCCTGCAGCCCTGTGCAGCCCGTGCCTGCTCCAGAGCCCCAGGCTGGATGTGAGAACAACTCCTCCAGGCCTTCTGGGGGTGTCTGGGCTGGGCAAGCAGAGGAGCAGGAAGGGGTTTGGCTTCTGGAGAGCACATGGGGCTGGTGGGCAGCTGCATGGTGGTGCCTCGGGGCTCCTCCTCTCCTGCTCTCAGAGAGCATCCCTGTGCTGCTGGAGGAGTCCTTCCCTGGACAGTGGGCTCAGGGGCCCATTCCCAGGGTCTCTCACACTCGCTTTGATGAAGACCAGCAGCCCACCCCAGTTCCAGCAGCCTTGAGGAGCTTCCTGCCCCGGGAGCAGGAGCAGGAGCAGGAGGGCTCCTGGTGCCCAGGCAGGCGAGCCTGGCAGAGCTGAGCTCTGGGCCTGAGAGCTCCTGCCTGCAGCTCCTGCCTGCGTGAGCAGAGCCCTGCCTGCAGCTCCTGCCTGCGTGGGCAGAGCCCTGCCCGCTGCTGCTGCCAGCAGAACTGCTCTCACATCCAGCTCTGGAGCTGGGAACTTCTTCCTTACAGCCCAAGCATAATCTGGGCCAAATGAAAAATATATTCTAAAGAGAGCTCAGGGTAAAATGGTGAGATAGGGAGTGTGGTCCCGTTCCGAGGGCTGGATCCAAACCCAAGCCCCCAGCCCAGCTCCACCTCCCTCCCGTGCCTGGTTTCCATCTGGAGCGGCTGTGTGGGCAGGGGTGGAAGTGGCTCTCACATGTGGAAGTGTGAGCCAGCAGAGCACCTCTTGTGGGAAGGCATTGAGCTGGCTTTTCACTGTGGTGTGCTGTAAAACCCGACTGCATCCCACTGTCAGGAGTGGGCAGTGAAGAGCTTCTGCTCCTCAAATGAAACAAATAGCTGCAAGCTGTCGGTACAAATAGCTGAAAGCTGCTGAAAATGCCACCAGAGACCTTTTTAAAGAAGAATTTGGGATACAGACATGAAAGTGCAGCTGCAGCCCCCAGAGCCAGAGTGGTTAAGTGGTTAACTTAAAAGCCAGTTGCCCTGAGGGCCTTGGATAGGCTGGTTGAGGGGTGAGCTGTGTGCTGGGGATGCTTCATTGAGGCTTTTCCCTTCCCTTCCCTTCCCTTCCCTTCCCTTCCCTTCCCAACTAACTCCCCAGCCCAGTCCCACCCTCCCAATGGGGGAAGTTAAAAAATGTTATGAAAGTTTTTGATCTCTTTATGGTGCCTGGACAGGGTGGAATATGTCTTGGTTCAAGTAAACAACAAGCAGGAGCTTTGGAGACAACCTTGATAAATTCTGGCTCGCAGATCAGCTTGACAAACTTTGAGGAGAAGTGTTGGATGTCAGCCGCTCTCGGGATAGTTTCAAAGGGATTTGGGCCAAAAAGCTGCTAGTGCACAATGGCCTCTCTCCAGTGGTTTCCTCCTNTAGGTAGGAGAGGGGGATGGAATGCCTTTGGGTTTTATAGGTTTGTTTACATTTCTAGGAGAAGTCTTAATGGATTTTACAACTAGAAAGCTCTTACTCTTCTGGTAAAGCCCATCTGCAATAAAAGCGTGGCTGAGGAGAGATCCCATCCCTGCTGTCCTGCAGCCCTGTGCAGCCCGTGCCTGCTCCAGAGCCCCAGGCTGGATGTGAGAACAACTCCTCCAGGCCTTCTGGGGGTGTCTGGGCTGGGCAAGCAGAGGAGCAGGAAGGGGTTTGGCTTCTGGAGAGCACATGGGGCTGGTGGGCAGCTGCATGGTGGTGCCTCGGGGCTCCTCCTCTCCTGCTCTCAGAGAGCATCCCTGTGCTGCTGGAGGAGTCCTTCCCTGGACAGTGGGCTCAGGGGCCCATTCCCAGGGTCTCTCACACTCGCTTTGATGAAGACCAGCAGCCCACCCCAGTTCCAGCAGCCTTGAGGAGCTTCCTGCCCCGGGAGCAGGAGCAGGAGCAGGAGGGCTCCTGGTGCCCAGGCAGGCGAGCCTGGCAGAGCTGAGCTCTGGGCCTGAGAGCTCCTGCCTGCAGCTCCTGCCTGCGTGAGCAGAGCCCTGCCTGCAGCTCCTGCCTGCGTGGGCAGAGCCCTGCCCGCTGCTGCTGCCAGCAGAACTGCTCTCACATCCAGCTCTGGAGCTGGGAACTTCTTCCTTACAGCCCAAGCATAATCTGGGCCAAATGAAAAATATATTCTAAAGAGAGCTCAGGGTAAAATGGTGAGATAGGGAGTGTGGTCCCGTTCCGAGGGCTGGATCCAAACCCAAGCCCCCAGCCCAGCTCCACCTCCCTCCCGTGCCTGGTTTCCATCTGGAGCGGCTGTGTGGGCAGGGGTGGAAGTGGCTCTCACATGTGGAAGTGTGAGCCAGCAGAGCACCTCTTGTGGGAAGGCATTGAGCTGGCTTTTCACTGTGGTGTGCTGTAAAACCCGACTGCATCCCACTGTCAGGAGTGGGCAGTGAAGAGCTTCTGCTCCTCAAATGAAACAAATAGCTGCAAGCTGTCGGTACAAATAGCTGAAAGCTGCTGAAAATGCCACCAGAGACCTTTTTAAAGAAGAATTTGGGATACAGACATGAAAGTGCAGCTGCAGCCCCCAGAGCCAGAGTGGTTAAGTGGTTAACTTAAAAGCCAGTTGCCCTGAGGGCCTTGGATAGGCTGGTTGAGGGGTGAGCTGTGTGCTGGGGATGCTTCATTGAGGCCTTTCCCTTCCCTTCCCTTCNCTCGGGATGCCTTTTAACCTTGTTTTGCTGAAGTGGATGGTCGATAATAGGAGGAAGTTCAGAGCATGTTCTTGTTAAGCTGTGCCTGCAAAAATCATGAAGCTGCTCGGGTCCTTGGGGAGAGGGAAAAGAACAGATCATAAAACAGCCCCAAGATCCAGTAGTGAACAGTGAAAACTAAAATGCTCATCCTCCAAATTACCTGCACTCAGGCAACACAGTGAGGCATTGGCCATAACAATAAGTGATAGCAGCAGATGCAGCAACTTTTTCTTATTCTTCATGGCAGTTTTTGGTGTCAGGTTGGATTTTTTTTTCCCCCTAATCTTTTCTCTGGACACATTTTTATTGAAACCTGCAATTATAACTTCAAGCATTCCCTTGGTCAGGGAGTGAAATCTCACTACCTGTCTGGGCAGATACTGGAACCTGCCTCTGAGCAGGCTTTAAGTAAGCCTTAAAAAAAGCCCTGAGGCTTTTCTTTCCTCACTCTCAGCACAGACACTTTGTGCTGGGAATGGAGATCCTGGAGGTGGAGCAGCCCAGGAGGCTCCGGGTGCTCCTGCTGGCCCCTTGCTCTGGTGTAAGTGTTCTTCTTGGCACATCAGTGGATTGAGGATTTCTCCCACTGAGATCCCACCACAGTGCTGCTCTGCTGGAGCTCGTGCTGTGCTGGTGGTCCTGGTCACACAGCACCAGTTCAGTTCTTTCCTGCCCACTTGTGGGGCAGTGCCCGTGTGAGCCTGGGAGGAGCAGTCAGGGAATTCTTGTTTCTTCCTCCTGTCATTCCTCACGTCTGTGGGATCGATTTGTGCACCAGATCACTGCCCAGCACCCCACAGCACTCCAAGCAGCTGCTCCCAAGCACCACTTTCTCCCACAGGACAACAGCCTTCCCAGGAAACTGGACATCACCCACCTTTGCACAGGGGCACAATGTACTGGGTGTTGATGTCTGATAGCCCAGAGTGCAGGGGCTTTAACTTGCACCCCTAGATGTGGGGAAGAAGCCCTGCTTCCATTAAATCATTATCTGCTGCTGCTCCAAATTTCCTGTCGGGACTTCTGCCCGGCAGCACTGCTCTCTGGCTCAGAGTAGCCAAGGTGGAAGGGACTTGGAAGTTTTTCCTGACGTGCTGAAGAGTTCAGTGCTGTGCAAGCATTTCTGTGTTGAAAAGCCCAGCCTGAACCAACCGATGTGCCACAAACAGTTAAATCCCTTTGCTCAGTTTTTTAGGATTGAGTTCTCAAGTGCTGACCCAGTGAGAAGCAAATCTAATGCAGCTGGATGCTGGTCTAACAGGGAATGGCAGGGAGCCAACTGGCTGCCCTGTCACTCTTCACACTACAATAGGAAAATGCCGGAGTGGGAAACTCCCTTCCCTTATTCCCGGCCAGGAGAAGTTAACTGTGCAGCCCCTGTGGCCCACAGGCACTAAACTAACCCAGCCTGAGACTGAGAGGGGTTTGCTCTGCTGCTGAGCCAGTGGCCAGTTCAGTCAGAGACTTCATTTTGGGCAGTTCCTGGGCATTTCCTTTCTGTGTCACAGGGCATCAGTGACCAAACACCTTCCCTCTGCTGTGAAATCAGCAGTCAGGTGGAAGTGGTGGCTGTCAGTGTCACAGACTCAACTGCTACCTGAATTTTTCCTGTATTATGATGACTTCATTAATTGATAAACGATGGTCTTTCACTGTGAGCTGCTCTGGGGTGCTCAGTGTGGTCTGTGACTCACTCCCTACAGCTCTCCCTTTCCCAGCACAAGGCAATAGAGAGCTGCTCATGGGTTTTGATGTTTATGGGTTTTTAGTCTTTTCAGCAGCTGTGTTATCAAATTTCCTGGAAAAGTGTCACAGTAGTGCCAGCGAGGGAGGGCGTGCTGGGATTTTTGTGCAAAGCAAGTCTGTCTGCGCTGCTTTGCTTTCCTGGGCAAACTGGGGTTTGTTTTTAAAAAAAA